>JARHVA010000914.1:957500-1072500 GCA_037957365.1 Torreya grandis | reverse complement strand
ACACCTAGGATCCATTTTCTTGGGATGGGGACCATTATTGGTTTCATAGATTCTATGCTTCCTCTTTAGTGATCACCAGGTTATATTGAATGGCTTGTGCCCAAGACATTAATATTATTTTTTATTCATTTTTACCCATATCTTAGTATCTTTAGATTATTTTATGAAAACTACATCATGATCATACTCTTCATGGACATAAAAACATGGACTTTCTTTTTCTCTTGAAAATATATGAGAGACCCCCTTACATTCTACCTAGGGTCCCATTATCTAAAATGTGCCATCTATAAACCATATTTATTTATAGCTTTACCATCTTGAATGAAATATGATCTAGCCACATATTGATGTTATCCAATGCTCATAGGAGTTTTGAAGTAGTAGGCTAAATGTCTATGACCTAATCCTTAGTCAATGCTATTTTAAATTTGGAAGGCAACTTGGGGTTCTACTATGTGATCTAGAATTTGGTGTGGTAGAAATAAAGGAGAATTATTTGTTCCTTTTACCCTAATGATAGTGACATTAGGATAGAACCAATAATCTCCCATTTTTCTCAAGCTTTTGGTTATATTATCTGATAATCTAGGCATTGCTATGTCTTACATTTCCTAGTATATGTGAGGGTAGACATCATTGTAAATACTCTAAATTTCACCTTTGTACCTATGTAAAAATATGAAATAATGGTCTTCTCCTTCTCTATTTGCTAGATATTTATCTAAGGACTTCTATTTTTGACCATAGGGATTGTAAATTATGCCCACAACTATGTATAATAAGTAGGACATCATATAAAACCTCCCATCCTTAGGTATTTATTTTGAATGGAACACCTATGATTTAATATTAGTACTTATAATTTATTGTATGGAAACCAATTTTTCTGAGGTAAGGAAAATGTCTAGTAGGGGAACACATTCAACTTGGACATATGCAATGGTGGAAAACCCATATAATTTGTTTAATAGGGCCATTACTACCCTAATTATTGGTTAGAATTTGATAATGTAGTTGGAGGATATACCTCCTTTTGAATTCAACCTTTGGCCTTTAGCAATCCATTACTTTATTTTCCCATTTGCTATATTCTGCTCAAGCCAAACATTGGCTGAGGTTTGGTTATAGGTAGTTTGAGGCACATGGAGTCTAAGGTATTTATTAAATGCCCTAATGAAATGTAAGTAGAGGCACTCTTAATTATCTTAACATGCATAATATCCATAGTAATAGTTTCATTAATGAATACAAATTTTAGTAGGTCGATACAAGACATTACCTCTAGTTTGGAGGCTACCTCGTGGAGTCCTTATGCCTTGATGGGTAGGATATCATCTATGTATTTATTTTTATCTTGATAAATTTGATCATCTATAGAATATGGATTCACAGACTCTAATTCTTCCTAGAGTGCTGAGTAATGTATAAACTTGAATTTTAGGGCACTCTTTTCAAATAATGTGTCCGTGTATTCTCTTCTTCTTGCAAATGAGTAAGGTGAAGGAATTGGGGGATTACCTTGTTTTGATGAGGAGGCCAATATTCTATTATAGTTACTATAATTATTCTCTAAAAATTGATTGGTTTGACTCTATTCTCACTTGCTAAATTTTTTTATTTTATCATTTGAATATTTGAACACAAAGGCTTGATTACGACAGTAATGGAAAAGTGAATTTTCCTTGGCATATATTTTACATATATTATTTGTGAGCATCAGTATTTATTGTGTTCATGTGCCATTAATGTTGATAAAAAACTTTTAATTTACTTCCTATTTTGATTTAAATATGCCACTCATTTTTGGTGGGTTTAGCTACTTGCCAAATGGTTGTAATTCATTAAATTTATAAGTTAAAAAATGGGAGTGTAGAGCATGGAAACTTTATATTTTAGACCAAAGATGCTTCAATCCTTCTATGTTTTGTTTTGATGAAAATATTCTAAGTGTTGGGTTGGAAATGAACTACAAAAGATTGAGGCCATTAGAACATATGAATGTAAAGTATTTAGACTTTGTCATTTAAAAATGAAGTCTTCATGTTACCTAATAAGTACATGGAGAATGGAGGAATTATAACATTCAAATAACTTAATCATTTGCTTAACTCCTGGGAGCTCTATTTTATCATCAGAATACCACCAAATGGCTTTAATAGCTCGAGATGATTTTTAGACTTAGGAATTTTATAAAGTTCTATGCTCTGAGTGATGAGTGAAAGACATGTGGAACATTCCATTTTAATCAAATTGTAACTTGATTATGGATGATCAAAATCCATTCAATAATCCTGTGATTACATCAAATATATCAACTAGGATGAAGAAATATTATTAGTGTTAGTCCATAATTGAAAAAAAATAAATTCATGAAAACCTAAGGTTCAAAATAACTTAAAATAATAATTCAATCTTTGGTTTTCATTATCTGTATCCATGAAATTTATATCTTGTGAGAAAA
The DNA here is from genome assembly GCA_037957365.1 of Torreya grandis. Taxonomy (NCBI): domain Eukaryota; kingdom Viridiplantae; phylum Streptophyta; class Pinopsida; order Cupressales; family Taxaceae; genus Torreya; species Torreya grandis. The sequence continues at coordinate 1,070,036 of JARHVA010000914.1, read as the reverse complement.
ATTTAGATGTGAAGGTAAAATATTCAAATTATTAACTTCTAAGGCTTGTAACTTCCTCATTTAAATATTTAAATAATAATGGGTCTTTAATTTAAAATATCAAAAAATGGGGGATGTGTGTTAGGGGCACAACAAGATCAAATAAATAAATACGCCTGTATCTTCCAACATAGATTGTTTGTCACAAGCATGACATCAATTAGCAATATATATGACTCAACCCTAACTAAGTTGAGACCCAAGTAATTAAAATAACACATGCATGAATGCATTAAACAAGTAAGGCTAAATCACTAGAGTATTGTAGGAAATGTAATAAGGATTGTCAATATTAAGATTCACTACCATTTACTTAAAAGGAACTTTAAAACCTTCCAAATAAATATTTCCAACAATACCCATAAATTTTTAATAAATAAAAAATTAATAGAGCTTCACTTCATTGGACAATTTGAAATTCAATCTACAGTGGAGTTAAAATTTGGCCAAAAATTATTTTCTCATAATCCATTACCTCTTTCCATGTAAAAATGAACAAGTTAATAACCCCACAACACCACCATAGGTTGAATTCAATCCAAAAAATACTGAAGTCACGGGATGAATAAGATGAACACTATGTTCCCCATGTTCTACATTAAATTATGATAAAAATGTAATTGAGAACAACCTCAATAAATCCTCAATAGTCCATGTCTAAGATGAAACCCCAAGACCTCCATGATACTCACTCACAATTGTAACATTAGACTCTACATCTTTTAAACGAGCTCGTTAAAGAAATAAAATAAAATGATGCCCAAAATTGATAACAAAAACTACATAATGGCTAAATCATCAAACTTAGTGTCATCATGACCTAATCAACACTTAGGTCAACATTTCTCAAATTACATTGAACATAATTACCAATCCATGAAATACAATAGCCAAGACCAAGGTCCTAAATTATTCAAATTATGATTCATGAAATGGAGTTGTACTGTGTCCAGTTCTCACTAACCATCCAAGTTCAAGTCCTAGTCAAGGATTTAAACATTATAATCAATGATTCATGCCATTTCCAATATGTAGTTAAAGATAACTTCTTAAAAAATGCCAAGATGACTCAAGAGTAATAATCATCAAATGAAAAATGAAAACCAACAAGTTAATAAATTCTTGAAGGCAAATTTGTGAAAACATTTAACTATCTTGGCTGACAACAAAACATGATTCACAATTTTTCCATAGCGTAAGATCCAAAACTTGAATAATCAAACATATAATTTGACAATTAAAAATATTAAACTAATGATCAAATATGAAAAAAAAGATAATTAATGAAAAAAAAGATATTACTAAAAAATAAATCAAAAAAATACCAGTGGTTAGGTGGCATTTAGAATCTCAAAGTATCACATAACCAAACTGTTAGAGTCTTATTTGACTAGTCCTTAACCCTCGTGCCTTGGCTTCCAAAATTCATTATCTGTCTAAGCTCATTTCATAGTTACATAAATTCACAAAAATAGGACATCAATAGTATTTTAATAATTTATAATAATCACAAAATAACTAGATAATTTTTAAATTGAACATAATGTAATGATCATGTCAACTATCAACTAAAATGAATTAGGGCATGAGAATCATGTCATTTATCAACCAAATGAAATGAATCATAAAATTATAGTCATATAGATAAGATAATAAATTAATTATAATTGTATCAACAATCTAACAACTAAAATAACCAAAACATGTGCCAACCAACAACACATAAAATATTCCATAATGATGTCAAGTAAAAACAACTGTAGATGTATAAAAAACTAGGTTATGGCATTTAAAATAAGTGACAAGTGTTCTTGTGTGAAATATTTGGATAAGGTGGTATTGAAATTACATCCATGAAGTCCACACTTTGAAATATATTGTACATATCTCAAACTTCATAGTGAAAGGGGAGTGCAGTTTCCTCATCAACTAGAGTTTTTTCCACATTAGGTTTCTTTAGGTCAATTAATGTGTTATTAATATTATATATATCATTTTCATGATTAATATTCATGTTTAATATGTTATACATTTAATTTATATCATATATTTATATGTGTTTTAGCATTTCATGTATCCCAGAATAGTAATATTTCAATCATTTATTGAGATAGGAGTTATATGATATGTGTTGATGAAGTTTAGTGTTGAATATTCACTTGGTTTACAGATCATATTAGCATTAGAATTAGTTTGGTATTATTTTTATTCCTTTTGTGTTTTTGTGTCTACTTTGTAGTATATGCCTATCACTAAAGTAAATAATGTTACTGGTTAAACTATCCTAGATCCCATTGAAAAATCAATTTCTACAAAGAATTGGAAGAAATAGATCATAAGTGTGGATTATTATGCTGAAGAAGATGACTATATAACAAAAGAGTGATTTCAAAATTTTGAAGGAGTGGCTATAATATCTATTTCTAATTAAGCTTGACCAGTTAGATTCCATCATAGGGTTCTCATGGAGAAACTTCGTGTTTCTACAAAAGCATTGAAATCAAATAAAAAGGATGTTTACAAGCATGAAAATGTGAAATAATAGCCTATTTACAACCAATTTTCACCTTCATTCAAGGTAGAGGTAAGGATAGAGATTTAGACATATGACAAAGATGTGAATGCGGATAGGCTAAACCATTCAATAGACAAAATAGAGGTTTATTTTATTTTGCATCATATTAATGAGAGCCAAAAAAATTATTTAAAAAGGTTATAATTATTCAATCATGATTTAATTTGGTCAGAGAGTTATGTTCATTCCTCATTTTTTGATCCAAAACTCGAAAGCTTTGGTTGAAAGATAATTCAGAAATAAGAAAAACACAATTCAAATTATGCTATCTCTGAAAATAGATGTTTTATTTATCAAAATTACAGACCCAAACATATGCTTATCTCTGAGAAGAGATGTTTGATATCCATTTCAGGTTACATCTTCATTTATACATGTTTTGAAGGTTTGGGGAGGATGTGGAAGGTCACCAATCTTGAGGGAGATGAATTGGTTTGACTTCCACGATTTACAACAATATAAAATTTGAGGAATTACTATGTTTAGACTGCACTACTAAAATTGAAATTTTGGACACTTTTGTTGGGTTTTATGGGGTCAATCACGACATTTCCCTCATTATTAGCTTTCCAATGGTTCAAATGGTGAGTCAATTGGAGCTACGGTGCAAAAGTTATGGCTCCTGGAAGTTCTGCCATCAATTGGGGTAGACCCATCACCCAAATTGTCATCTGAATTGTTGTCCAGATCATTGTTAAGAATATTCATCCTATTAGTATGTGAGATGAATTTAATATGATAATCAAGAAGTAATTTTATCCTATTTTTTATGAGGAAGAGAGGTCCATGTATTATAAATACCTTAGGAAAAAGAAAGGCCAGAGGTAAGAGTAAACAAGTGAGTTATAGAATAAATTTGTCCAAATGGGCAAAGATTTAATGAATCATGACACCTTGATAAAATATCTTGGTGGTCTCCATATACATTTGAGGACACTTATCCTCTTTACCAAGCCTAAATATTAATATGAGGTTTGTTCTTAGGATCACTACTTAGATATGAAAAGTAAGAAGTATCCACTACCTTTTAAAGCACTCCAAAGAAAAAGGTGGTTCTAATCATAAGGCAAAAGGTAAATAGAAAAATAAGTATGATGCTACTTTAGTTTCTATAAGGGATAATAAAATGAATTATGATGTTTCTACTTATTCCAAGGATTAGTTTTGGAAGTAACATCTATAATTGTACCCTTCTTAAGAACATAAAAAATAAGAAGGCCATGCATTCTCTCAAAGGTGAAGATATTGGTTGCAACACCAAAGTGGATGATATTTTTTGATGTACTTCTATCAATAGAGAGGTATGTTTGGGTGGTAAACTATTTAAGAGAGTGAAATTTCTAATATTTTCCCTAACTAAAAAGTATATGAAATAAAACAAAATTGGATCATCTTTTTGATACTTACTCATAATACAATTTAATAAGTAATAAGTTAGTATAAAAATTGAAGATATACATTTAAAATTATTTAAGCCCACATTTTTTGGGTTGGATGAATAAATGTGTAGACATCAAGGTGACCCAAAAATTTAAAATTAATTATGATATTAATTCACATTGCATTGATGAGGTTATAGTTGATGTTTTTATTCTTGATTGTGTGGTGTAGTTTTTGGCAACACTTTTTTATATATCTGATATGTTATCTATGTGAGGAGGGTCAATCAATACCATTTTATAAAGGATGGAAAGAGATACACAATTTAAATCTATAAATTTATTTATAAAATCACTTTGGTAAATGCCTCTCAAGATAAAACGCTGATTAATAAAAGTGGAAAGTTTAATTTACTTATTTTGAGAGATATTAAAGACAAAAAAGTGGTTTCACATAAAACTTCTTGTAGCATGTTTACCAATAAAGAGTAAAAGCATATGTGAGATTTGGTACAATAGTTCAAAAATGTATTTCTTGATCCATGGGGTTTGCACTGATGAGGACTATTGAACATGAAATTAAGTTATTAGATTTTTATCTTTCAAATCTATGTTCATATAGGTAGTCCTTAAATGGTTCAAATGAGGTAAGAAAATAGTTACAGTCTTTAGTTATTCTTAGTATAATATTTCCTAGTACTTATACATGTCATTACCCTACTTTTTAAGTACATAATAAATATGGTTCATGGATAATGTGGGTTAATTATAGATCATTTGAAAAAATAATTTTCAAGAATAGGTACACTTTTCTATCGATTGATGATCTTCTTGATCAAATTCAACATGCCAAGTATTTTACTAAGCTTGATTTGAAATCCGGGAATCACCAAGTGAGAATTAAAGAAAGGACATTTGGAAGACAAAATAAAATACAAAGAAAGATGTTGTATGAATGGTTGGTTCTATATTTTGGGATATGAAATGTAGTGGATACCTTCATTCAGTTGATGAATGAGGTGAGGAGGTCATTTATTGATTACTTTGTCATTGCATATTTGGATGATATTCTTGTTTTTATAAAACATTGGATGAACATATTGATCATTTGAAACAAATTTTGAAAATTTTAAAGGATAAAATTTTAATGTTAAATGAGAATAAATGTGATTTTTCTCAATAGTCAATTATCTTTTTGGGGCATTTGGTTGGAGATGGGGAATTGAGTATTGAATTAGTGAAGTTACAGGCCATATGAATTGGCCAAAGCCTTCCTATGTGAATGAAACAAAGAGATTCATTAGTATAGTTTAATATTTAAGGAATTTAATCAATAATTTCTCTTCCATATTTCCTCAGTTACATAGTTATTATGACTTTTAGGGACTTAAATCCTCAAATTGGGGAGCTATGATCCAAATTATGGATTTAAAGTACAAGATATGCTTGCTATATGTTTCCAATAAACCCAATGTGTGTAATTCATGATTTTAAGACACTATTTAATATAATACACATTAAAAAATAAGTTACAATAATTTTTAGTTGTAGAATTAGTGTGAAGATGATCTAGACATCCTCATAATGGTGAATTTCACAAATTTCAGCTCTTAAATTTGATGGGTTTGTCATAGATGATGAAACTACTATTTTGTGTAGGTGTAACTTTCAAAGCTACCCCAATAATTGTGTACTCTATTTTATTTTAAAGTGATGATTAAATAATTTCCATGATAGTTATGAAATCAACTTGGAAGTTATGTAACTTCTAATCTGCATACTGTAGTGGTTTTACCACCATATAAAACATGGGAATGGGAATGATTTTAGACATTTACATTTCCTTAGGATGGTTCATTTGATATATTTTTTGGATTACAAGGTGAGATACCATAAATAAAACTATTTTGAAGGGAAAGGACATCTAATAATGTAGTGAAAAGTCTTGAATATTGATTTACTTTGTAGTATGCAAGTTTGAGTCTTTGTTCTTACTATCTCATTTCTCCTAGTTGTATGTGTTTGTTTCAACTATATTTGAAGTTTTTGTGAAGTGTCTTAGAAGTGAAAACTAATATTTTGTGAAAAATTTGGATAGGGTGGTAGTAAATTTTTTCCATGAAGGCCATGTTTTGAATAGGTTGGTAGTGAAACTTTATCCATGAAGGTCATGTTTTGCAATAACTTGTACATTTTTTGAATTACACAGTGGAAGAGGAGTGCAACTGTCTAACCCACTGGGTTTTTTCCCATGCTCAATTTATCCAAGTCAATTATTATTATTATTATTATTATTATTATTATTATTATTATTATTATTATTATTATTATTATTATGCTTTGTCTAATTTTCATGCTTCATGATTCATGTTTAGTATATTATACATTTTATTTTTATCACCTATTATCTTTGTTTTAGCATTGCAAGTAGCCTAGATTAATAACCTTTCAATCATTTGTTGAGCTAGGAGGTATATGATTCATGTTGCTGAAGCTAGTGTGGAATATCCACCTAATTTATGGATAAATCACATAAATTTTATAATTTCATCTAGTTTCATAATTTAATTGAGTTATATTAAGTTACACATATCTATTTATCCATCTTTTTCCAAGTTACTAGGTTTATCAGTCATTCAATCATTCAAGTCTCAATTTAAACACATCAAGGAGGTTTGATATACTATAGTTTACCATATTTTATTGGTCTACCATGTGATATTACTTTACGTAAGTATATTAGGTCTTTTAACTATAGTGTCACCTTTTTAAACTAAAACCACACCATTTTGTTTCTTGCATAGAACATAATGTAAATGAAACTGGTTGCCTTCATACTCTTACTTTGAATGTCACTATTGATAATGATATGAATGATAAAAAATATCAAGATGATCATTGGAATGAAAATTAGGATGATTATGAATCATAAGATGAAATGGATTCAACATTTAGGGATGTTTTAAACTCTTATATCATATGTTATGGAAAATCATTCTCAAAGTGCTAATACTACAAACATGTTGAAAGAGGTAACTAGTAGTTTTTTATTTTTTAATATGATTTTTTAGTTTAATTTAATGATTTATTTAATTTTCATTCCATTATTCCAAATTAACTTAATAATTTTATGTCTTAACATGTGTTTAATATTTAACAATAATTGACCGCTCCTCCACCTAAGCCTACTAGATGATCTTGTTCACTTAAGTGATCCACTTCATGTTATACCTGGACCAAATTATAAAATAATAACTATAATAGACCCAGTAGATGATTTAAAATGATAAGTTCATTTTTATGGATCCCATGATACTAATTCTAGGGTTTATTCTCATGCTATATTATCAAACCCCATACCTTGTACAATTATAAGCTCTCTTATTCCACATGTTTATATCATCCCTAAGATTATTATATTTAATGGATGTGTAAATCCCCATAAGTACCACACTAACCTCTATGCATCTCTTATAATTCATTCTTATCATGATAGACTATTATTTAATATTTTTCTAAGAAAATTAACAAACATTGATTTTTATTTGTTTCATACCTTACCTAGTGGATACATAGATTCATTTTTTAATGTTAGAAGAGGATATTTTAACACATTTAATTACCAATAAGGCCACATGAGCTACCTTTGATTATTCACCATTTATAAAACAAGTTATACATGATAAAATTCATGATTATAGGATTCAATTTATAACTAGTATACATTGGTTACCCTTACCAACTATCAGCTTACAAAAAACAACACAACAAAATTATTATATGATATCTAAAAGAAAAAGTGATTTTCAATGAATATGTATATTTTAGAAACATTTATTGTGGGATTAATACATTTAAGGTTTCCTCTTACACAAAATGTTCTTAAATATAAGGAATATGATTTTAAAGGTTATGTGATCCAAAATAATTCAAGTCTCAATAACCATGTGGTCAAAATAAATGATACTAAAAAAATGGGTTAGTAACAAAGAGAAACCACAAACAAACTATGTGCCTTTTCATAAATAACACATGTAATTTAATAATTATTTTGATACTCCAAAAACTATTTTTAATAATATAATTGACCCTAAGGTGATTAATTTTACACCCTTTAAGACACGTGAGTCAAATTGGCATGATTAGAATCATGGAATTAAAGGCCATTAAATGAATAGATTTTTTTTGAAGATTTTTTTTGGGACATTATAAATTATATAAATATTGAAATTAAATATACACAAGGTAAAAAACCAAGTTATACAAGTCTAAATGGAAATGATTGAAAATTTAGGGATCATTAAGGTTTGTGAATTCTTGGTGACTGTAGCAACTCAGTTCTGCTCATACAGTAGGCGACACATTTTTTGTCTTGGCCACCACAACAACCACACAACTCCTTATTTTTGAGTCCACAATGTTTGAATTCCATCAGCTCATTGCCATTTCACCAAAGGATGACCCAAATTGAACTATCTCCTGACTATCAATTTTATGCATGCATTTATTTTTGTTCCTTTATTTTACCAAAAGCAACATTAAAGTAGTTCTTCATGACCAAATGCATGATGATGGTGAGGATGCTTAGGGTTTGGAGGATGAACATGGTATATAAATTTAGAGTGTGTGAATAAACACTTGGTTTGAGGAAATGGATTAGGCTTGTTCAGAATTGAAGAGATGGAGAGACCACTTGATGATGAATAGGTTGCATAGGAGGAGTTTAGAGGAAGCATTAGAGGAAATACTAGAAGTAATTTGTATAAAGATATAAATGTGGGAGGATAACAGGAAGCTTGATATGTGCTCACTCCTATCTACCAATATTTAGGAGCATATGACACTAGGAATGAAAAATACTATCTGATCTGATGTCTCCCCTTGGTGCAAGGTTTAGGTGTCTAAGGAGTTTAATTCTTAGGATCTATTTGATGGGTCTATACCCTACTTCCTTTGATTTTTCTATTATTTCCTCTGGTCTTCCCTTACTTATAATAATAGGTGAAGACACAACCCATTTTTTAGGTCAATGTTGTTATTGATTGACAATGTGAAACACTTGATCTAGAGGTTCACCTATTACAAGTTGATATGGCAATCCAACAATGTTCTTATTTTATTTATTAGAGTTATGGGATAATAGTTGGAAGGGTTTTATTTATTTTAAAATAGGGTTTTAGACATTCCACTTCTCTATGATTCCCGACTACCTTTGTAGTTGCATGGGTGGCTTTGATAGTGTCTAAGGGTGATTACTTGGATGGGCCTAGTTTGCATATATAGAAATAACCAAACACCATTTTGGGTTGTAATAACATAGGTAAACCCATATTTTAGCCAAAAATAGTGAATAGGGTGAAGTGTAATCCAAACCTTATCCCAACCCTACTTTTTGATATAATTTTTAGATTGGGAAGTACATGCACATGCTTGCACATGTGCACACACATACACACATAAAATATAAATGGTATAATGCTAATAATATAAAAAAAATGGGTGGAAAAGTCACACCCCATGATCAAAATCACATCAAGAATAAAAACAACCCCTTTGATCTTTTCATTATGAGATGGGGAATATTTGGTCTTAGTGAAAAGTCTATATGGTTGGCCTTGAGTTATTTGGTTTTTATTATTTTGTGATGGAAATGAGTATGTTTCTACATTACACATTTGATTTTGATAACATCTAGTTTTTTGGTACACTCAAGGGCCCTTGGGGTATACCTGTAATTCTTTGTGCATTTATTGTTGTTATTTTTATTTAGGGAATTATATATGCATGTACAAAATGTAATTCACTATTTTTATTAATACAAAGTTATGAACTTTTCTAAGGAAAACAAAACACCAAATTTTAAGTGTCAATTTCTAAATACCCACAATATGCTTAAATTTAAGCCTCAATATGAACTCAAGTGTGTATCTAAGCAAAAATGAATGGAGATCATATAAACACACCAATTATGGTAAATAAACAATAATTACATAAAATGAATCCAAGTAAACTTGAACTCAATAATACATATATTTGCACCAGGGACACCAAATTTGATAACAATGGATTACTAGACTCATTTCCTAGTTATTATAGTGGATTTTATCATATTAATTTCAAACATATATCATACAATGATTCTTTAAGATTTTATGGAATCATTGGTTATCTTTTCTAAAATACTTTGTGATTTAATAACACATTATCTATTTACATACAATATAATGAGTCATTTGATACTATTACATTAGATATGTGATCTACACTATATACATATGATCGTGGATTCATTGTTGGATCCAAGGGAGTTATATTGGAATTTTATTTATATTTTTTATCAAATTTATTTGGATTATATTTTATTTAAAAATAAATTTATTTTATTTTATGGATTTTCATAGATTTCATTTTTCACTTGGATTGGTTGCAATTTTTATTATTATTCCTCTCTAGAGTTTATTTCTTTACATTTCACATAATAGTATGTTCTTATATTATATTTTAATATATTTTCCACTAAGGGGTATGATAATTACACACTAATTATATGATTTATCAATTAAATCTATTACATAGTGTGCCATATTTTACTACCAAGCTTCATTATCTATATCTTATCCATAGTTGGGCATGTTTTACACTAGGTATTTCATTGCTTATAAAGTGTTCACATTGGATAATACTATGGTTATAATTCATAAATTATACCTTTTCCATATAAGGGGAAACCTATAAGGTACAATTTTATCAATTTTATATATAATATATAGGGGAATACTACTATAACACTCCATCAATTACATATTATTCATTGGGGGCATGATATCCCATGTGTCTATATATTATTTATATCAAGGTAGGCATTTTCCATATTAGTCACATTGGGCCATACTATTTTTTATGGAGATAGATTATAAGTTTCTTATTTATTATGGCATGCACTTGCCATGATTCATTAGTAAAATTTGGTCTACACTAAAACATACTATTTATTGTACACGTATTAATTATATCCATTATCTGGGGTAAATCCACTACTATTATACTTATATTCATTAAAATTACCTATATAAATCCCTATATGTGTTTTATGTGCTTATATAGAATATAACTTATTCATAAAAGGATAATACCAATGATTCACACATTTCTTCCACTTGAGTATACCTAACTTTAGCTATTTAATTTAAAAATTATTTCATGAAAATATGAGAAATCCAAAAATCCTTCTTCATGGATGAAAACATTGATGTGGTTTATTTTCATACATATATGGGGGACTAATTGTATTAGGATTCACTTATTATATCCTACTCAACAAGCATATTATATACCCATACAAAGCTTGATTTTACATTTATTATATTGAAGCATGTTATTTACATTACTTATACATTATACTAAGGAATACTATTAGCCATAATACCACTTATATTATCCAAAGACTTTTGAGTCACATAGACACATTATGATGAATTAGACATTTAGTCATTATATTCTCTTCAATCACATAAAAACTTTACTAAAATATTACTCTTTTGAGTTGCATATTTACATTCATTATTATACATTTGATTACATGGTTTGGACCCCATTGTCCATGATCACTTGAGTTATATATGTAATTTAATGATGATATATTTATATGCTTATAGTGAAACATGTGATAAATATGTTTTACATGATTACACTAGCTTATGATTGATATATATATATATATATATATATATATATATATATATATATATATACACATATACTCACACACACACATTCACATACATACATACATACATACATACATACATACATACATACATACATACATACATACATACATACATTTACATATACATATACATAATATGTATGTGTGTGTGTGTGTGTGTGTACATACATACATGTATACATAAAATCATAATCTAGTTTTATCATGTAAAACATATTTATCATATGTTTCACTATAAGCATAGAAATATATCATCATTAAATTAACATAATCCATTTTATTTTGAGATGAGTGATATGTAAATTATCCCACATCTCAAAATATAATATATTAATCCAATTGTTTTATCCTAAACATTAGGACACACTATAGTTGTTTTCCCCATAGGTGAGTCAGTAGGATGCACTACAGACACACATAGTTGTAAGTGGTCAACATGACTCACTATAGTTATTTGCTTCTTTAATGGAAACACACACAATAGAGATTCCTAGTTTAAGCTTACTAAATTACGTGATTTTTATTTCTAAATTATCGAAGAGTAAGGGTTTGACTAAAACATAAATATCATAACTATACCACTTATTATTATATTATAATGTCTCTTGGAATGGATTAGGGTTTTTATCATTGAATAAGAAATTTTAGAAGATATGTAGAACAATCTAAAATTTTGAGATTTTTTTTATTATAAGGCCTAGAATAAGGCACTCCATTATTTTATCTAATTCTATTTTTTGAAGAAGAGCAAACCTTACCCATTGAAATCTAACCTTAACAACCAAAATCGGTAGTCTAATTTCAGCCATTGCTCAAATCGATCTACTCAATTTTGATTAATTTTATACTCTTGGTTAGTCTCATGCCCCAACATTAATAAATATAAATCTCACTTATTAACTTAAAATAATAGTAATTCTCTATTATTATACATCTCATATATAATTTTAGGGTGGTATATTTGTTTACTTATTCAAAATTAAGTGATCCTCTAGTTTTTTTAATGATTAGTCTACTTTGGTTTATTTTAAACCCTATTGTGCACATTTCATAACAAGACATATAATCATTGAACTCATTGCATCCATATCACTTCTCTATCCAAACCATATTTAACATATACAAAAATTCGTTAACAAATAATTCGATATAAGGACATGAAAAAACCACTATATATCTTATTACTCTAACTTATATTATCCCATATGCAAAACATGAAAATGTTTCTACTAAGGATGATGGAATTTGAAGACCCATAATTCAATCCTCTAGGAGTACATGAATCTAGAACCATAGGAAAGGTAAAATTTTTAATCATGTAAATTATAAATCAAATCAACAATATTATTTTGACCATTAAACAATACTAATAATAAGGAAAATAATATTTTTAATGGACTAAAAATATTAGTATTTATTTCACATATTTTGCAAGGAACATAATAAGATGTGATTCAAATTATAGTTTTAAAGATTGAAAACTTTCCCATTCCTATACGTGTGGTTTAATGTATCATTTGGGAGTTGAATCATGGAAATATACCTCCATTTTACTTAATATATTCTACTTTTTATGTTTCATGTTTTACAAATGGATCATTGAAGATGGACAAATAAGATACTACTTAGGTGGGGTTGTCACATCATTTCTACTTTTTCAAGCTCTTTAAGGTAATATACTACATTAATTACTTTCTTTAATTAATTAATTAATTAAGGTTTTATGTGATTTAGGTCACCCTTTCTATAATTCTCTCTGCATATCATATATTTAATATAAATTTGGTTAAGTTATTTTCCATACAAATTCATTAGTTCACATATTTTGAGAGAATCCTTGTAACATTCCCTCTACTAATTTTTTTCTATCACAATATACAAAATTCATATATGGTTGCATTAACATAAAAATATAATAAACTTACTAACATATTATACCATAATTCAAGGATTTATTCTAAATCATATAAAAAAAGTCATTTTATTATGTCCACCATTGAATCATGCTTTAATGGGTATACATAACATTAATTGTAGTGTTTCCTTCTTGGGCGATCTAAAAATATTTTTATTAAACCATTAACATTTATTTGATATTTGTGGTTGCATGGATTTAAATTATTGATGCAAGACCATCTAAATAGTCAAGAAATCTTTCATCTCACAAGAATATACATTTTTGTTTTTATGGGCATCCAAAATCAAAGACATCCTACATGATCTCAACCAGACTTTAACAGACTTCTGGAAGGGATAAGATGTAGTTGTAAGTGATGATATAGAGTGATATATTTCTCATGATGAAATTTTAGGTGAACCCAAGTCTACATTGGCTAATGGTTACCTAAATTCCACTTTACAAGAAGAAAAAATTTCAAATATAGTAGTTAACTGTACCTAGTAATAGTTTAGAATCATCTGAGTTATTATTTGGAGAGTTTTCAATATGAATGGGAATCCCAAGAGTCATATTACAATATATAAAAGAGGAGGGATAAATATGGAGAATGTATAATAAAGTGTATAATAACTTTGAAGTGAAATAGGAGCCTAGATGAGGAAGCTTAGAGGAGTAGAGATTAGTGTCCAGTCCAAGAAAGGAATACCTAGCATTCTTCCCTTATTTTAAAATTATAGGGAGAGTGAGTGAGTGTGTTAATCTAGGTACTTTCTCAAGATTAAAAAAAATATTATTTACTATTTTAGTCTCATGTCTATGTTTGTGGTTGAGTGGTAGGATATAATAAAATAATTCCTTCATTGGACCCTTTATCCTTGACTACATCAAGTGGTATTATATCAAGATAATGTTTTTGGGATGAGTGGAATCTTATTTATCCTCCATTTTAAAAAAATGGGTAGAGTGCATGAGTTTACTATGAAGTGAGTGTTCTTTATCTTGTGTGGGTGTGTAGATAATTGAGGGTACATCTTCCATTGAGTGAATAGAGGGTATAGGGTATATAAAGGTGTTCTCCATATTTTATATGTGGGTAGAAAAAAAAGTTGAGAGAGAAGTATATAGATGTGTATTACCTACATAATATTGAAATAAGGAAGGTTTTAGGATTAGGTTACATTTTTATGTGAGGAAGGAGTTAAAATGAATGGATTAGAGGTGTGTAACCCAAAAAATTAAGTTGAAGGTTGTGTTGAGAAAACTACAAGCTAAATTGCAATATTAGAAAACAAGGAAGAGGAATGGTAGTTATAGACTGCATATTCAATACTTTGAGGAGTTGAAGAGTGACATTGAGGTTTTTAAAGCCATGCTAAGAAGCATGGAAGAGGACATTGATATTTAAAATGAAGGTAAAAAGAGCAAGAGGGGAGTTGGATCACACCATGTGTTTTAGAGATGAAGAGGATAAAGAGTTATAAGAATAATATGAAATTGGATTTGATTGACAAATCTTTAAATAAAATGGGAGTAAAATAAATATTTTTTGAGGCATGAAGGTGTAAATATATAAGGTGAAAATTAATGCACATGATGGAGATTTGGTGGGATAATTAGGTGAATAATAATGAATTATTATTTTAGAGGAATATGAGGATATTGTATAAAAATTAGATGAAACAACTAAGGAAGAGATCAAATATGTATTCATAACATCTTTAGAAGCACATGAGGAATGGGTGTTAGAGGAAGAGTATAATGTGGGAAAAGAGTTTCCTTGTAAGAAATTGAATACTTCTTTGAGAGGTATAGAGGAAGCATGGAGTGAATAATTGAAAAATGGTGAGGGGGTAGTAAAGGGATTTATAAAATTTTCAAGTAAAAATATAAAAATTCATGGATTGGACTAAGGAGCCTTTGGATGAAAATAAAGGAAGAGTGTCACCGATGTGACATAGAGGAAATAAGTGATATGAAAGTGGTGAAATTATTTCTACAAGGAGAAAGAGTAGGAGTAATAGGTAATTTATATGTGGGATCCACCCACATATGAGTTGGGAAAGGGGATAATGAATAAACTAATGCAATTATCATCTCAAGAGAGAGTGAATGAGGATGTGAGTCCTACAATTAATGAATAAGGTGTTGGTTTGAAAGGATAATCATTCAAAAGAGAGGAGGATGAATTATTTTATCACATCATAAATGTATAAAAAATAGAGGTAATTAAAGAGGTGTGTTCTTATAAGATGAATTATGTGAAGATGGTGTAGAGGACACTTAGTGGAGCTGAATAGATAAAGGTGGGAAAAATAATATAAGAGAGTAGAAATATAGAAATATTTCATATTATAGTAGGTGTAAGAGTTTCCTATAAATCCAAGAGGAATATGGAGAAACCAAGATTGATATAAATTCATATTTTTAAAATAAAAGAACAAATTGTTTGTATGTTTTATGGGAGGTGAGCCCAATGTTTTGAAGGCTAGGAGGAGATAGTATGGAATGTGATTAATAGATGAGGATGATTTCAATTCTTATCAATCAATTGGAAAATGTTTCAATACATCACTTATAGAAGGGTGTGCCAAAAAATTTATATTTAATTCAAAATTATAGTTCTACCACCTAGCCTAAATTTGTGATCACCATGATCACAAACTCTTACCCCATACTTCTGATGAAGGTTCATCTACTTAATCAAGCACCATCATATTTACCAAAACATATTTTTTTTGTATTTTTAAGATTATATTATTCAAATACATCTTACATCAATTTAATAACACTTAAATAGTCTTCTTTAAAGGATGAGTGGGTTTGGGTCATGAGATAGAGTGTTATCTATCTCATTATGAAACCACTAGTTAAAGCATGCCTATATTTATCTATGGTTATGAATTTTTTGTGTTGGTTAAAATTAAATTTAAAATAAGTTATAGTATCATGCATGGTGGTTAAATACACCCAATAATGACCTAGAATCATTCAAGTGTTTACTTGGAGAATTTTAAAGGTGAATGATAATCCTAAGAATCACACCAAAAGACACAAATGAGGAGGCATTAATTTGGAGTAAGAAACCTAAAGTGGAGAATAAATATAAGTGAATGGGGAGGCTAGATTATGAAGCTTGGAGGAGTAAATATTAGTGTGTATTCTAAGAAGGGACATTGTAGCATTCATCCCTTGTGTTATAGTCATAGAGAGATTAAGTGAGTGATTGTGTGTAATATTTGTAATTCCACATGATCAATAAAAGTGTTAGTTATTTATTCAATATCATGTATATGTGTGTGTTTCAATGGTAAAATGAAATTAAAATTTTGTACTTCAATATAAACCCTATTATTGATTGCATAAATGATGTGATTAAGACATTTAACCATGTTTTATGCATAGGAAATGATCTTAACTTTTAATTTTTTGAAATTTTGTGAATTACATATGAAATTTAATATATTTATTTCAATAAGAAATGTTAAAGTTTTAATGTATCAATTATAAAATATATGTGATCCTCCTATAAAAATCTCATATAATTAGTCAACATTAATCCATGTGTTTTAACTAACTAGCCATAATGGGAAATACATTATGTAAATTAGGTAAAACTATAATAGGGATAGATCTAAGCTAAACCAATCTAAAAATAAATTAGACCTAGTTTATATTTTATAAAAAAAGCATAAATGTATTTTTTTTAGTCAAACCTTGCACCCAATGAATTGGAAGAATTGGTTTAGCGGAACAATGAGATCATCCCCTTGTGTGACACTTGCACTCCTTGGGATGAACTTTTAAAGAAGGCCAAGTACCTTATAATCTACATGAATCTAATTTAGGATAAAAATGAAATCCTAAAAGATCTAAATGAAAACCTACATCTAATTCTAAGTCTAAAACTTTATGGGTAAAATGGAGAGGGTGTTTTTAAAAATGAAAATGGTGATACACCAATATTAGATTGATCCACTCTAAAAACTTTTAAGAACACACTACAAATTTTAGATAATAAGGAAATATCACACAGACTTCAAAATGGACACTTCAAATACATAAGTAATTTGCATGAAGGTGTAGGAAACAATACAACACCAAGAGGGATGACAAATGATCCACAATTGATGTTTGTATAGACCTATGTACACACAACATACAACATAAAAAAGAGGTTCAAGTTATCCACAAAGGTGTGAAGGAATGGACAATAGTGAGAGGGATGAAGGTTAACCATAGACAAAGATAAAAAACCCAAATAAATGTGCACATAATGTAAGAAAATGAAGGAAGGTGAACTCAATTCTCATTAAAATTCAAGGTTTAGGTAGTAATAGACTTGAGGAAGGCAAATTTTAGTAGTATTACTATTATCAAAAGATGTAAAACTATTTATAATGTAAGAATAGGGATTTTATAGGCAATTGGAAGTCCATGAGTCATTTATTAGTTTTTCCCCACTAATGGTATGGTTATAGATTTGAATTATGATTAGATAAGGTAGTCTAAGAATGGAAAAAATATTATTAGGAATGCCAAGCTATGCCTATGGAATTGCTTACCATGTCCCTTTAGCTTGCAACTTCTGATTTGTTTGCTTGTGGATGTATTTGTTCCCATGACAAATTAGGCTAGATGCCATTTCCCTCCCATAATTTTTCTAGTTGAATTCATGCTGCACCATGATTTTCATGTTGAGTTACCTTAATTCTATGAATAAATTTAGTTACATAGTCTATCCTCAACTTTTGATAGTTTTAACAGTCATATAGGCCATCAAAATTAAACTAGTACATTACTAACATCATCAGTAATGCACATTTTTATATTGACAACCTTCCCATTATCCATTACTTTGATATTGGATCTGCTAATGTGGAAATTTGTTTTACCACTTAGTATCTAGTCAGTCTCTATAGGCACTTGGTTTTTTAACTTCACCACTATGACATGTCTTCATCTCAGTGCTTCTTGCTTTGGGACATGGATTTTAAAGTTTGACACATGGTAGTTTCTCATTCATCTAAGGCTTAGAGAGATTGAATTATATGAATGACTTCCATGATGTTGGGTCGCTAGGATCTCTTCACGTGGCATCATCTTGGGTCCTCAGGGCTTTATAGGGTTTGGACTTTTTCTTGAAGTTAAAAACCTCCATGTTATAATTTATTAAATTTTCCATGTACTGCTTTACTATGAGGCTACCACTTATCACTTTATCAGAATTCTAAAACTTTAGAGGGATAAAAATTTGCTTAAGTCCAAAAAATTTAAAGTTTACACACTCCATTTTGTTGTATTCTCGATTGTTTTCCATGTGTTTGCTTCTTAGGGATTCAAAGGTTTGAACCCTTTGGCTGAAAGATTAAAGATTTCACATTCCATTTTTACAAAGGATTTTTTATTCATGAAAATGAAACCTAAAAATGGTTAATTGTTTAAAATCCTTCCTTTGAACATATGCTCAGACTAAATAACTTATCCATTTGTCGAACTTAACTAGAATTAAAAACCTGCAACTTTGCACTTGAAAACCTAAAATTTTCTCCTCCATTTTACATGGTGACCAAAAATGGTCAACAAGAATAATAAATAATAAAAAAGTAAAAGTGATGAAATGATTTTTTTATGGAATAATCTTAGGATTTCAAGAGTATAATAATTATCTTGCATTAATGATGAAATTCTATCTAAATTATGGGACTAACTATTAAAGAACATATTTTGCATATATAAACCCACTACTAAACATTCCCTTATAATGTTGCTACCAAATATGTTCTATTTTGATAAATCTATATTGATTTTTTTAAGTCTATATTTTTATATCTTGATGCATTGTAAGATACATTACAATATTGTATAATCAATTTCTTGACTTAGTGAAAATAATTGTCTAATTTGATATTATTTTCCTTAAACTAATTTTACACAAACACTCGGAAAAGAGAAGAGAAGAAGTTATTTGATTAAACAACCTCAAAATAGTTTTAGCTACATATTTTAAATGCTAGAGTTAGAATACATGTAGTTCATGTGTAGTGTGAATGGATAATTCAAGTGAAGGATTCGACCTCCTATTCCTAGGTTGGGATGCAACTACATGCACATTCGATTACCCTTATTTTGGTACAAAATTCAAATTAAACATTTTATGAAAGTTATTGATAATTGATAAAATAATGTAGAATGTGCCTAGAATTTAGTATCCTTATGATTATTGATTATAAAATTCCTTGATACTTCACATTAAAATGCCACTAGATAATGTTGTATATAAAAACTTATCAACATTTAATTAAATACTTATTTGTAAAAAATATGACTAAATAAAACCCAAGACTTTACATACAAGGATAAAAAAATTTAAAGGACAAAATGGAGTATAAAAATTCCCATAAAAATATAGGGGAAAGATTATGTAGGCCATCAAATCCACCCAAGGCACATTCATCAAGACTACTAAATATATCCAAAAGGAATAAAGAATATATAATGAAGGTAAAATGAGGAACACATGCTTTTAGGTAAAAAAATCATCAAAACAAAGAATGGAAATATCATAATAGAATATCATGAAATCACATAGATAATAAGGACAAGGGGAAAAATATAAAAACAATGTCAATAAGACCCTAATTTTAACTAATGATCCATAATCACAAAATAATACTAAAATCATTGAAATAACAAGCCTTTACTAAAAATAGGTGTATACATAACTCCCTTAGGTGTGGTTATGTGAATGAATTCATGCATACATTAAATTATTAAAAAATACATATTTTAAGCACATACCTTGAATCACCTAGGTAAATAATGATGAAGTATTTATGTGCGTCGATCCACACCTTGATTTTTTACAAAATGTATGTCTGCATGTGAGAAATTTACTTACACCCAAAAAAAATTAATGCCTTATCATTTTTATGTAAAATATAGTGACTTTTTAAAAATAAATAATTAAATAAATGAGCATAATCATGAATACACATAGTCATACTTGAACCCATGCTCCCTGCCATTTCAAAAATAAAAAAAACTATTCTTATTATTTTAATTAGAAAGGTTTAGACAATTTATAGACATAGATAGGAATTAGTAGGGAATTACAAAAAATCAATCCACCTATTGATTATAGAAGTGGATAATTGGAACATTTATGGTTTTCTCAATTAACTAATGTTTTCTCAAATCCACTCAACATTTTTTTCTCAATTTCATTTAATATAAATAATTATTAAAAATATAGGGATATATGCCCCCATTTTTAGGTGATATATGGTAATACATACTCATGTAATCACTCATCTTAAAATAAATATTTAAAAAAACAATGTGTTATATAATTATATAGCAAAATATTTAAAAATACTTGAAATTTTTGTAGAAGCGCATGTATGTAACAATTTTAAAATATAGTGATGTAAAGTTTTTATAAAATTTATATATAACATATGTAACCATTTTAAAATATCATCATTTAAATCTCAATGGTAAGATATATAAGTAATGTGCCCAAGTGCAACTACATAGGATAGATAACATTGTGTAAAATTCCATGGAAAGATATAACTCTAGGGAGCATGAGGATAAATAGATGGTGGAAAGTACATGATCCACTTTTAGGTAAGAGTATATATAGGTAGTAAATCCATGTGAAATAATATATAATAGATAACATTTTTATATTATAAATAGATTGTATGTGCGTCTTCATGTGAAGATTAATCAGGGGAGGGGAGCATGCTCTGATGTAGAAGTAATAGGAGAGATGGACAAAATAATATTTCCATTGAAACTGTGTATTAAGGATAACATCATGTTAAGATCTATATAATGGTGCATCCTGATAGTGAGTGTGAGATAATGTAGGGGAACATGATGCCTTGATGTAGAGAGGTGATCTAATATAGAAAGATATAGAAATACATGTAATGTGTGTGGATATCAAACATATCTCAAGTTGTTCATAAGATAATTCAATATCCTAATATTTAAAAATGTAAAATTTATAGATATAATGGTGTAGGAGTCTCTATATAAGGTACATGTTAATAAACATCATGGATAAAATTATAAGTGGGTACAATTCTCCCATAGGAAATGTGTGCAAGTCATGGAGAGGTATACAATTTAATTTCCACTGAATGAAAAGGTAAAGATATATTTCATTGATGTAGCTCATAAAAATGTGTGGGTATAATTTCCCCATAGGAAGTAAGAAATGATTATAGTATGAAAAGTGTTAATAGTGATATTTTCTAGTCAACATCAAATACAATGAGTAGTATCTTATGAGGCACTTGTGGTACCATGCCCCCTAGTTTTAAAGGAGATATAGATGTAGTCAATGAATATCATAGGAGAGAAGATGTATCATGCCCCCAAAGACTATAGGTAGGCTCTATAGTATGAAAAATAAGGTGATGGAAAGGATATCATTGTTAGCATAAGATATGAAAGGAAACTAACTCATAAGGAACTTGTAGGGATAATTCTTTTATTGGAAATGTATAGTCATGAACATTAATGTGTATAGGATATAACCATGCATGTACTAACTATGATAACCATAATGTGACATGATAAATGAGTGTAATTTGTGGCATATGGACCCATAAATGTAATAACTCAAGGCACATAAGTAATAAAGTTCTATGGGAATAAGCTAATAGCAATGACACTAAAGGAAGAGACTATGAAAATGATTCTCTGAGAGGAAATGATAAATGTATATATGTAGTACAAGCATGTAATTTAAAATCTCATTAATATGTAGTAATGTAAGAAGGCCAATGTGTTTCCCCAAACATAAATATATAATAAATGTGCTCCAAGATGAGAGGGGAAAATACTATGCAATGATTTAAGATATGTATGCATAAGATATATGTAATAATAGCCTTAAAAATATAATTAAGTTTATAATTTTGAGTGGTGGAAAACCAAGGTAGGGACTAAAGATACATCCCTAATGTAAGCAAGGTGCCTTTAAGAAGAGTATGTATACAAATGAGTCACACACATAGTAATATAATATTGGATTAAATGGAACAAAATTTTAGAAAATAATAAAGTATCAATTGCAAGGTACATAATATAACATGAAAGGCATCCAAGTATCAATGTAAAAACAACTAGATATACCCATGTAACACACAAGATGCAAATAAAAAGATATTTGTAATCAACATCAATGGCTCAATATCATATATATAAAGTGAGAAATATATCACCATGAAATGTGTTGTACATGTTTGTCCCTAAGGTAGAGTATACCACCAATGTGATCATACCCCTAGGGTGTGGGCCAAAATGTAGCCACGTCTCATGTAAAATTCCATAACCACATATGACATGTATATCATGTATCTCACTAAATCAGATAAATACCATGAAAAGTACATGTTTGAAATATGAATATGTAAACCTATAAAATATAAATATAATTAGGACATGTATTTATTGACAAAGATCTAAAGGAAAATAATTATTTTGATTTTTATTTTTTGAAATGTTTTTTATATTCTTATAAATGTATAAAATAAATAGTTAAAACATGAAAGAAACTATCCAAGGGGTGCAATCAAGAGAAAAAATAACAAGATTCCAAATAGGATACAAATTTTGTTAGAACTCAATGTATTCTAGGATGGAAGGTCTTGGTATGTATATGTCTTCATATATAAGTAGGGGATTTTAAATAGTAAGTTGCAAGTACTTTTTGTATAGTTATGATTGTAAATGTGTATATTCTAAAACCAATGTTGTAAATGGATAGGATAAATGGAAGGTGAAAAATTATTGGGATTGAAATGAAGAAATGTCAACAAGCTAAAGATTCATGTAGAATTTATAAAGAGTATAGTCTCTCCACATATGGTATTTATTGTTTCAAGTTATCTATGAGTAGATATAAGGAAGAATATTACTTTGTGATTTTTCATATGATGTATTCCTAAGAAATATAATTTTCTTGAATAGATATATATAAATATCCATGATGCTATTTTGTAATTTTTTATATATTTGATTCCATTATAAGTAAGTATATGAATATTTATCATATCTTTATTTTCTAGATGTCACACTTATTTTTAAATGAATAATGTATAGGCACTAGAATTATGTACCAAAGTCTTTTATGACATGTGCATTATGGATAAGTCTAGTATCCCAAAATTCTGAAATAATCTAAGTTTGATATCCTAAAACCCTAAAATAGGTTAAGTCTGAAATATGGTAGAATCCTCCAAAACCTATAATTTTCATTAAAAATACTAGAGGTCTGAAACCCCTCTCAAACATCCTAAAAGTATATACATAAAATATAAGGAAGTAAATGTATATAAATAAATGTAAACTTATACTTATTTTATATATATACTACCTGATTCACCCATGATAATTAATTTTACTAATCACTATCATAATTATCTTAACCACCCATAATCCTAAAAAAACTAAACAAAATACCTTTTAACCAAGTAAATCTGTATCTTTAACAACCTCCCTCATAATCAAAACCCATTTAACAAACAAGAAACCTATTTATGTAGATTAAACAAAAATAAAAATAACCAAGCATAGTGTATCTAAAAAGAGAATAATCAACATCTATCCTCCCATGATCAACATCAATACTCCTATGATCAGGGTTGATCCATTTTGGATTGATGCCAATTATAAAAACTTGCACATTGTTCTCTCCAAACAAAATGATTTTGACTGTAGAAACACTAAATAAATTTCCATTTCCTATATTTTTGATGCTATGTGACAAACTACATTATAATCAAATATCTTGATATCTTTAGTGAAGCCCAATGTTATAATCAAATATTCTATTTATCCTGTAAAGAGTATAGAATTTAGAATATCCTTTGGAAGAAGGTAGTGTAGTCTAGGTAAGTTTATTATATTATTTATCTTAATTTTAATTCATATTATTTCTATTATATGTCTTTATCTAGTTTCATTAGAGCCCTTAGATCATCATTCACCCATCCAAAAGTATCTTTTTAGCTTCTAGTAAAAAATCCTTATATCCTAGTAGAATCATTATTAATCCAAGAGAATTGACTACAATCCCTATCAAAATATATCAATGACAATCTGAATATATTTTAGTAGAATGTTAAACATGTAAATCAAATATTTGATCTAATCTTATTGTTTGATTTCTAAGGCATGATCTCTTATATTTGAATAATCATAATTTATCTATTAAATCTATATCTTTAACATCTTACAATCTTTATTTATGTCATTTTATTACCATATTAATTGAAGAAAGTGGGTTAACATTCATCTTAGGAATTTCATTGCTTCTTGAAATTGGTTTGGTACTAGGCAACCCACCTACCTATATTATTAATCAATCTTATCCAAGTTGTCTTTGTTGTGCAAGTAGTCATTCCTATCCAAAAAGGAGATCCCACCTCACTAGATCAATGGTACACATCCCCATCACAGTTATTCCACTTTCAAAAACCTATATCATTTCTATTTTAGTAAGTTATTTTTACTAAGAAAATGAACCCACAAATACTAAAACACAATGTTAATTACTAAGAGCGGTTGCATTAAGATAGTGTGTGAATATGTATCTACACATTCAGTATCATGTGAATATGGGTCATATATAATAGAATAAAAATTTAACATGTATTGATGAGGTTTTTCAAAGACCACTGCTAACAATAGTTTTGATGTAAGGAATTATAAGACATTAATATGGTTATTAACTCAAATAAACAATGAGAGATGGATATAAGAGAGGATACACAATTTTTTTGAGGAATAATCCATTATATTAGGGATATGTACATAAGAAAGAACTATTTTGCACATATATTTGGATACTTATGAAATATTTTGGTGCAAACTTATAGCTTTTTTAGCAACATGTTTGTCAAGGTTGAGACATTATTGTCTTCAACCTCAAGAAATGGATAACTTTAGATCAAACAAAGGGAAAATGGAGACTATGAAATTTGGATACATCATGATAAGGTAAATTGACCACTAGGTAAAGACTGGTTTTTTAATACATATATTATTTTAGATTCCAAGGATATGTTTTTATTAAAATTTTGCACTAGGTTCTAATTTTTAACCAGTCTATATTTTAATTACATAAAATAGTCTATCTCAGACTTATTTAATTCTCAAAGTAAATAAGCTTCATCCAAATTCAAATTTAAATAATGGGATTCCCTCATGATTAAAATATTTGAGCCCATGAATTAAAATGGATAAGTTATGAGAATTTAAAAGATTACTTTATTTTAAATGAATCACATGTTCTTTAAAAACTAAGAAGTAAAACAAAAAAGGCTATGGGAAGAAATAAAGGACACCACCTTTATTTTAATATTTAAATGAATATATTTTTCTATTAATATTATTTTAAAATGGGTGAAAGTCAAATATGAGTTATGAAAACTATAAAAAAAGGAATGGGCATCATGGGAAGCCTACAAAGTATATTTTGAGCCACTAAAAATTAGAAATAAACTACAATAAGGATTGTTTTTATTAGAATGTCATATAATAATGCTATTTGGTAGCTAAAAGTGGATGTATTTTAACTTTCTTTTCTCTTAATCATTCTTATATATATTATAACTTCTTATTTTAAGCAATGGGGTGATCTCTTGGAATCTTTTAGATCTCTTTTAGTGTATTGAGTTTTAGGATTCAGATTTGAACCCTTGCTATTTCATTGAATATAAATTTCATGAACCATCTTATTGATATGTAATGTATAGTTCATAATTTATGCAAGTGAAAATATTATGTGTCTCTCTTTTGTCTTCCTTTTGGTTTCTATCTTGATGTGGTAACTTTGTGTTGCTTATTGCCATTACATTCATTTATTTACATTCATATATGTTGATAGCATTATGTTCATATAATTAGGATATCATCCCATTTTATACTATGGTTATTCAACATTTGTTTAATGAACTTTATAAATTTTTCCTCCTCCATGTCTCCCTTTTATTAGTTATAATTTAGGTATATTAATATTAGAACTTAGGAAATTAGCTGTGGGGGTTCTCTATAGAAGTAGTCTCATATTGAGCATAAATCACATGTTTTGGATATTTTTGGGGTCCAATCAAGCACATAAAAAAAACATTAACAATTTATTTTGATAATACTTATGACTTGTTTTTAAGGAAAAAATGGGCATTAAAAAAAAAAAAAAACCTATCCTAGTCAAGATGTTGACTATGCAAAAGGATATGGTTCCAGTTATGACCAACATGGATTAGTTAATTAATGTGGCATATAGATGTGATATTAAAAAATGTGAATTAAGAGGGATAAACCATTGCAATTAGAAAAACCAGATGGATCCCACAATAATAAATCCAATAAATAATTAGAGAAAGATAGAAGAGGCAAGTAATATAATTAGGATTTAGAGGGAGTTAAGAAAATATAAAATATGGGGAAAATAGAATAGAATTAATATATAACATTCAAATAAAGATACAATTAGGAATATTATAATGAGATCATATGATCTAGAAGGAAGGATACCTCCAAAAGAAGTAATCATTACCAAGACTTAGAGTGAGCCAAATGATAATGGAAGAATCATAACAAGAGATCAAGAAAGAGGGTCAAATTTAGAATGGGGATGAGAAATGGATCATTATATCATATAAATTGAGTTATAAAATTAAATTGAGCAATGGAGTAGTAGTTTTATAAGGTGGGTTGATATTAAAAATGTTTTCAATGAACATAAATAAAACTTCTTAGGTAATGATTTGTATATATAAAGGTTCATTTAGGGAATGGAAACACCTAATTCATATTTAAGGAGCACATCCTCACTCCACTATTATATCAAGTGATAGTATCATGAAATCCAAAAAAATTACGAAAAATATTAAAATACAAGAAGTGGTATGACCAAATTAGTGAAATATTAGCCAAAAGAGGGGTAGAATTCAACTCAAAGACTATCAAAACAAAGATTAATAAGTTGATAGTTTAAAGCACTAATATTTCAAGTAGTATAAATCTAGTAGTGATGACACCCAATAATCCAATGATCAGTCCTCATATCACAAGAATTATGTTTTTACCCATGGGAGATTTTATTACTCTAAAACCATATGATAGATTTAATGATATATAAATGTACCTCCTTACTTAAAAAAACTAAGTATGGATCCAAGGGAATACAAGAATATGTCATCAAAAGATTAAAAATAATAATTTTTTTAACTGTATGAAATTTGGAGTTCATCTACAAGTGTGGGGCAACCAAAATAGACCTAGATTTTATAAAGAGTTACTTAGTTGAAGAGTTTAAAATATATAAATGCATAAGCTAACTATATATAACATAAAAGAAACTAAGAAAATATAGCATAATATATGTTGGAATATGATCAAAGATTTAGGGATGTGGAAAAAAATGGATTTCTCATTTAAGGATGAAGATAAAGAAATATGATTTTTATAAGGGATATGAAACATGATAAATTTGAAATTGTACAAACATAATTCTCAAAAAAATTAGGATCCATCATAACCATATAATGAGTAATAAAAATGAGGACACTAGAGATAATTGTTTAGAAAGTGCAAAAAAGGATGCCAAACTAGATGCAATATTATGACAAATGAATGAAATACAAGAAAAAAAGAATCAAAAGATATCAATCTAGTGTATATAGTGTGGGAAAAAAGGACACCATCACAAAATTTGTCCTCATATATAAAGAAAGTTCTATGATTTTTTCCATAATTAGGATCACCCAAATGAAAAGTGTCATTTAGAATAGTAGTATGTGCAAAAAAATTAGAGTGTGAATTTTATATTTTAAAAGTCTACCACTCATAAGGATGATAATTTTGAATCACTATAATATTTCAAGGATAAAATATCAATGAATGTATTTATAGTATATATGTTTAGTATTGCAAGATATTAAGATGAATCAAGGATGAGGATGGGCACCACCTTATTAGATATACAATGTAGCATGGGTGCCACCTTTTCCACAAGATCAACTAGGGTGGATTCCATATCCTCCATAATATCAACCCAATTGAACACCTACATATCAACAAAGGAAATATAGAGGATAAAAAAATTAACAACAAGGTTGGGTATCATTGCAAAGGTAGGGGAATATCAAGGAAGTTATCAGAGTCACATATAGGTATGGTAAATTAATTTAGCCTATCACATGTTATTTGAGTAGAGAAATGATCCAAATTACTTGTAATTTTCCAAGTAACCCATAAAGAGAAACATACTATGTGTATTGCATAATATATAGCCAATACAATATAAAGGATTGTCCTACACTTGAAAAATAGTGAAAAGATCAAATAATGTGAAATATAAATATGATCAACACTTGATTAAAGGAACTTGCATGCCTACACACACACACACACACACACACACACACACACACACACACACACACACACACACACACACACACACACACACACACACACACACACACACACACACACACACACACACACACACACACACACACACATACATTTATGTGTGTGTGTGTGTGTGTGTGTGTGTGTGTGTGTGTGTGTGTGTGTGTGTGTGTGTGTGTGTGTGTGTGTGTGTGTATTATATACACACACACACATGTATGTGTGTGTGTGTGTGTATACATATGTAAATGTGTGTATGTGTATGTATGTATGTGTGTATATATATACACACACACATACATATGTATATGTGTGTGTGTATATATACATATGTAAATGTGTGTGTATGTGTATGTATGTATGTATATATAGTCAAGAGGATGTAATGCAAGAAAGAAGGGTTAGGACCTATGAAGATGCCTTCATATAATCATGCCAAGAACTTAAGAGAGGATAAGTATCTAGACCCAAGGAAAGATGAGCTGATGAACAAAGCATCTAAGTTGTTACAATCTATTAAGTCCAAATATGGAAGCACTACAAATACTAAAAATAATGAAGCATAATTTTATGTATAAATCATTTGAGTTATTTAAAAATAAGGTGTGGTATTTATGTTAAAAATATTCTTTAAATCATAAATTTATTATGAAATAAATACATATTGTAAAACATATGAAACTTGTTACTTTATATTTTAGATTACACTATTAAAGGCTAGGACAATATAGATAAGATGGTAGTATGGTATGTAAGAACAAAGAAACCTTAGTTTATGGATACCAAGATGGACATTGAACTTGAAGGGTATGAGGTTACTAATGTTTATTTAAATTTTGGGATTAGAGTCAACATGATGCCTTTGTGTACATGAGAATCCATCAACAAGCTTTCATTGAGCTACAACCTAGTAACCTTGAGTTTCATGGACTATTATTAGGTTGAACCAATTGGAAGGATGGAATATGTATATATCAAGGTAGGATACCTCAATTTTCAAGGATACATTGAATTCATCAAAATTAATACCAATAAGATACATTACCCATTATTTATTATTAAAAAGTGGGCTTATGTGTGTATGGTTATTATTACAGTGGATAATTTTCATGAAGATAATGTGATGATTGGCTTACCCATGAACAAGCTAAAATTTAGACCATACATCATTCTTGTTGTCATTAAATTTTACATTTAGTGACAACACCCCCAATTTCAATCTCATAGGAAATTAAAGGAGCTTTAATAATATGGACATTGAATTTTTGCAAACTAGACACCAACTCCATAGCCCAATGGACAAAGCTTGAGTTGCATATTGAGATCTACTTTTCACGAATTTTGAGTTGCAAAGTTGAGAATATTAATGATCTCTTGACTATACCTATTTCATCAAGAGAAGATCATGCCTTGGATCCGAATCCCACAATTTAAAACAAAGTTATAGATGATAGTTATAATGGGATATTTGATGCTAGATGATGCTTTATATAAGGTTTCCATCCTTAGATGTATGAATAAGGATTCATGAAGGATGAGATACTAAAAGATAATTTCACCATTTCTTGTATCATGAAAGCACAAAAATGTGTCACCACTTAGGGTAAACATAAGGTGGGTAATGACTCCCATGACATAATCTTATATTGGAAGCACCCCTAGGTGATTAGGTGTTAATAGGCATTCCTATGAATGTGTGAGAGAGTAAATATGTATCATATGATGCTGCGGATTACTGTTTTCTTTTTATTTAAGCTACCACATTGTTGAGGATAAAGTCTCCCCAAGGCCCAAATTTTAGCAATAATCATAGTGAAAATTATTCATTTTCCGTCACTTAATGAAGGGTCCAACCAGTGATTACTAGTTTATCAAATAAAGATGGTGATCCTAGGGTAACTTACTACTAAGTAGCTTTCATTTATCCTTGGAATAATCCCTAGATTTGTAGCATGGATATATGATGAAATATTGGAGTATAAAAAATGTCATTCTCCTTCTAAAGTGCATTCAGATATTAATCTTGCTAATTTGGGTGATGGAGTGGCAAAGGAGGAATAAAAAGTTGTATTGCTTTAAGATGGTCTTTAACATGTAGCCAATCCAAAATTTTCCAATTTGTATACTAAACTTTAACTCTTTAGATGTCTTTGGATATTCAGAGAAGAGATATAGCTAGGATCTCTTCCTCTTTCTGTACTTGCTCCTCATCATAGTTTCTTCCATGACATATCTAAGGAATCACAATGATAAGTCTCCAATTATGAGAAAGTCCATCCCTTATTTGAATCAACATCAAACTGAGGAAGGGAAAGGTTAGATGTAGGTGTTATTCTTGATGTATCACTATTTTTTAGCAACATAGATTTATAATGAAATTTGTTTATTTATTGATTCTTATGTTTGAATGATGAGATTTGGAAAATTTTCTTATTATTATGTGTGAAAAAATTTCAGCCTCTTATGATTTATTTAGGTGATGTGGCACCTTAACTTACTTGTTATATTTTAATGCATTATACTCAATAATGACTACATTTTGCATTACATATATCTAATGCACACACTTTTTACTCTAATCATGGTATATGGTGCCCTAGGAATTTTGAACAAATACAATGAAATTGGATCAATAATTGTATTAAAGATTGCATCTTGCTTTCTTATGGTTTGGGAAGTGACAGGCATGTTTTACCTTTTATAGAGTCCCTTGACATTTATTCTAGGGTATACTTATCTAAATCCAAAAAAAGACATAGTTTTCACACTTACATGAATGGCATTTCAGATCGAGTCTCGATTTTTATATCTGGATCATAGGAATGATTTATGCCTACTATCATCCAAAAATAGAGAACTGAACCTAGAAAGTCTATAGGTTCATCTTGGAAAGAAGATGTTAGAAGTTTTATAGTTGGTTCAATGAATGCTAAGGGGTCAAGTGTATAATCACGCCACCAAAAATCAAGAAATGGTATTTTGGATTTTGGTAAGGTATGATTACAAAAAGATGTTAGTGGAGGGAAGGTAATTTTATTAGGAAAAAATACATGTGAAAAGACATTACAGTCTAGTCACAAGGCAATATATAATGGTCATGGAGATAATTAAAATGTTCATAGATTGATAGTTAAACTTATAAATCCTAGATGGATTCCTACTATAAGTGGCAATGTTGGGATAATTGAGGACACAATCATTCCAATAAGTAGAGTTTCTTCTCCTATCATGTGTGATAAAATGAAATAAGTGATGGGAAAAGAAAAGTGAAGGTAGATGCTTCTCACATAATTAATATCCTGGAGATTAATAACAAGTCCAAGTAGAGCAATAAAGTTAAATATGGTTTCATAGAAGGCGAGGACCGAGACAGGTCATAAATTGGCATTCCAAGTAAATACTATAGTGGAATGGGTGAGGAAATTAAGAAAATAGTTTTAATAAAATAGAAGATGTTAATCTTTCTTGTAGCTTTTTCAAAACATTAAAACATGTTTGAATACCTTCAAAAGATCATATTGTGTATTTTGTTCTTCCAAATCACATATAATTGTTTGAATACTCTAAAAAATCTATATGAAAGAATATAGACTCCAAATTTTATCAAAAAATATTTTATGTGGCATTTGTAGGGTTTTAAAACATGTCTTTTATTCCTCCCAAGCCTGTAGAGTGTTTTATAAAACTCTAAATCCTACCAACTTTTCAAACTTCCTCACTAATCCTCTACATGACCACTTGATATGAAATGTGGTATTCAAAGATTATTTCAAAGTTGGTCTTAATGGAAACCTACATTTTTGATATTTTTAGAGTGGTTTTGATAAAACAAGGCATATTTTTCTACATGATGCAGACTTCTAAATGTTATTTTGTATTTTATAGGATTCACATTAAATTATTACATGTAAAATTAATTCCATAAACTCTATATTCTCATTCAATCCTTATTCTCAAGATTTACATGCATGTAAAACACCTCTCCAAATCCCACATCTAAAGTTAGCTTTATAGAACGACTAAAGAGGATGGTTCTTGACGAGACAACCTTGATGCATTTAAGTAGATTATCTATCCATAGTATTTAAAGCATATTCACACAAGCTATTTTGAGAACATATAATAAATAGGGAAACATGGAAAACAAATGACATGTTTGTTAGAACAAAGCGTTGGATCAGATGTTAAAATTAAGAAACATCAGTATCAAGGGGGTAAGACATTACATTATGGAATTTATTTCATGGGAAGCTCTTAAATGGGTGAAGGATATGCTCTCATTCCTACTTGTAAAATATGTGTCTAATTCTAAGGAAATCATCTCAATAGTTTTGGCAAGATATTCCAGGGAAGAGTTGCCATGTAATAAGCATGTAGAGGTGGAAGAAAGAAATAAGAAAATAATTATATTTTTGCAAGTCTTCTTAATGGAATACAATTTGATCAAATAATGAGTTTTTAGACTTCCATCTTGTTGATATAAGGATGAATGCAGAGACCTATGGAAAATCAATAAATATTTTTGTTTCAAATATGCAAAAGACGTGGGAAAATATATGTGTATTGGGTCAAAAGATAATTGTACTTAAAAATACACTATCAAAATGTTATGATGGTACTTACCAAAAATAAAGATCTCATTTATTTGGGAAAAAGCTCGAAACAATGACCTTTTTGATGCCTCTAAAAATACAAAAGTTGGATTAGCCAATGAAGAGTGTCTACATGAATCTCCTCACAATATTAAGAAACATAATATGGCTAAAGGGAAATAAATGACTGGGATGTATTCGTAGTGATAAAGAGTTCAATACTCTTATTAATTTGAGTAATCCAAAAGATAATGAGAAGAATAAGAGTTTAAATGGAAGAGTGGAGGTTGAAAATACATCTCCCAACAAAGATATTACATTCAAGAGAGTGGATGCTATAAATCAATGTGTATCAAATAAATAGTGTGATCTTCCATATAGTGAAGAATTGGAGTTATCATCCCACACCCATGTTTGTAGATAATGTTTTGATAATAAGCATGATAATTGTATAATACTCTATGATGTATGTGAAACAACTTATCATATATATTACATTTCACCTGCCCTTAAGGGAATTCTAAGTGGATGCTAGTACTATTATTCTTGTGTTGCATCTAGAAAGGGCAATAATTTTTTTCCAATAAATAATGAAAAGGTGAGACATCATTGTGTTATTTGTGAATGAATGAGTAGACAGTTGGAACCATAGAATAGTATTAGAGTTGTTGGATCTCATACTAGTGAAGATTGAATTAGTTATGATGGAAATGTAGATGGTAAGCATAGCAATAAAGAACTTAAAATAAATTAAGGTGAAGGTGAAGACATAAAAGATACAAAAGTCCATGATGGCACAAAAGAGGAGAACCTACAAGAAGGTAGAAGACTTACAATATATGTCAGGATGAAATACATAGGGGAGAAATAAAAATAAAAAAAACAAATGGGAGGAGACAAATCTAGTTGTAATAGTTGAGCACGATTATTAATAGAAAAAAAAATTCTCTCTCTCCATAATCAATCAAAATAACTTTTTATCTCTCCAAATTTCTTTTTATCCATTCCACTTTTTTTAATCACTTAAAAAAGTCATGTTTTACTTTTTAAGCTGTAAATGAAAATGAATAATAAAATAGAAACAAGTTACCATAAAATGTGGTTAAAAAAGTGGTTATGGGTGGTTACACCCATTGTAACCTATAAATAGGAGTTTGGGGTTCATTTGTAAGGTTAGCTTCAGTTAAGCTTAGGTTGGTTTTATTTTGTTTGGTTATATGAAATTATAACTTTTGAAAGTGGAAGGAAGGAGTATGTATGTACAGTCTCATGAAGAATCAATAAATAAATGATTTACAAGACTTTGTTCTATGATATTTTCTAAATGATGATATGCATGAGTGTCTTAGTTCACTTTTATTCTTGTTATTAATTTTAATAGAATGTTATTATTAAATAGTAAATGTGAAGTTATTAAGTGTGGAAAGTTATATTGAATATACATTAGGAACTTTGCCATTGGGAATCCTTGGTGAGATTAAGAATAGGAATTTATGTCTATTTTTATTGGGAATTACATGGTTATTGAATATATTTATTTGTAAGGTTGTCCAATCTCTTTGGTGTATGTATCCTATTTTTATGTTTAGTATATGCCTTTCCCATTTCATTTTCATGAATAAGGCTACCTCTACTACACCTCAAATATTGGACTATTCTACCAAGTTTTTGTGTTTATCTATCTAGGGTTATCCTTCATCTTTTCTAGGGTTATCATAACAACTTATATATTAAACTAACTAGAATAATCCCATTCTTCCCTTCTCATTTTACTCTTATACGAATAATCCCATTCTTCCCTTCTCATTTTCCCCTTATACCCATTATTCCCTTCATTTCTTTTTTATCTCATTTATGTACTTTCTAGTTAAAAGTATGAAATCCCCATAGAAAACATTTTTATTGTAATTAGTTGTGAATAGATATTTTCTTAATTTCTCTTTTTGGTTTTTAATAAAGGTTGCTCTACTTGATAATAGGAGAGAGACTTTATCCCTGCATTTTTGACTAATGTAAGGAATCAATTCCCACACTACTGACTCAAAGTCACCAATTTTCCCCCTGATAAATTTTGGAGCCAAAAATACTGAAAGAATGAAGCTCACCCTATGAAAACATACCAAATACTTTGTATAAAGTGGATAAGGATACTGAAAATTGAAGTTGAAAAAAAAAATAAATTTTCTCATTTTTCACAAGTAATTCATGGTATGTAAGGGTGAGAGGGACAAAAATAGATTAAAAGGAAACTATAAAAATTACTAAAGTTGCACTAAGATTCAAATATCTCAGGTGAAAGTCACCTTGAATGTGACAACCCACTAGATTAGAAATAGATAACATCTAAAAGTTAGTTGCAACTAACTAGGATTGTGTAGAAAAAATAGTGAGATGAAAATACCATGAGATTCTATTTATTCATTAGTAGGGAATAAAATATTGATATAGTTAATTGGGAAACAAGTGATAAAAGAATAAAACCAATGAGAATGATTTTTTAAATGGATTATCAAATTTTGTAGTATTTTGGGATAAAAGATTTGACAAGTTTAATTACAAGTCTTGAAGCTTACATCCCATAGGTGGAAACAAGAGGAATCACATTGAACTATGAAATGAAATGAATCGTAGATACATGGTTGGTTTTCCTCTAAGTTTAACATAACAACTTGGTTATCAAACAAGTGCCTAGAGTTTGAAGAAAGAAAATGCTATAAATTTCATTTTAACTCTTGCATAGATATTTGGGAAATGTAGAAATCAGGTCCATGATATTATATATATATATATATATATATATATATATATATATATATATATATATATATTTAAAGGTAAAATTAGACCAACACCTAAGGCATGGTACATACATCAAGAAAAAATAAGGGAAACTACTACTTTCCATAGTTTAACAACATTTTATTTAAACAGATTCTTCAAGGCTGATAATATGATGGTGTATAAAGTGATTAAAAGATGAAAATATTATAATTATATGGAGGATTAGATGCATTAACTATCAAATACAATATGGAATCCACATCATTCACTAATACAAGAATGCATGAAAATATAGAGAAATTTCCATACATATGGGAGGGCAAAGGATTTATACTAAAATCTTGTAGTAGAATATGGAGCAACGTAAATAGTTAGGTATACATGGAGAGTGGATAAGACTAACTGAATATTTGGAACTAGAGACAACTATAAAATTTATAAAGAATGAGGATGAATCTAAGGTAGAGGATGAAAAGTTTAAAAATCTAAAAATTGAGGAGTAGCTAATTAAGAGGGATGTTATGGACTCAATAGAATAAGAGGGGAGAAATACCTAAATAAAACCATTATGAAATAGGTTTGAAAACATTATTATTGAAGAGGTACCAAAGATGGTACCCATGGGTGACTGTTGGAATCAAAAGTATATATAAGAGGTTATACAATTATTTTGAGAATATGAAGATGTGTATCCCATGAAATTTAGTGAAACAAATGGGGTATAATTTTATTCTATTAATTTAAATATATGTTAAACAAATATCACCAAATCTCCATCCAAAGAGGGATCAATGAAAATAAAATCACAACTAGACGGGATTAATTTTATTCTGTAGGGTGATGTCATTTGGGCTGAAAAATGCACCAAATATGTTCTATAGAGTCATGATCACCACATGAAAATAACCCATACATAATTTTATTGAGGTACATTTAGATGATTGGGTAATTTCACTCCTTAAACAACACTTATACAATCTTCAAATCATGTTGGAAAGATGTAGAGGCTTGTGAATATCACTTAATATAAATAAGTGCTTATTATTTACACCTTTTAGCATGGTGTTAGGAAATGTGGATTGTGGTGATGGGATCCTATTATATCAATAAAATATCCTTGTCATCATTTGGATTAAACTACTAATGAATCTAAGATAGGTGCGACATTTTCTAGGTGAAATGGGATATTACCTCAAGTTCATTTTTTGGTATGTAACTATAAAATAACCAATGGATAAATTTATCCATAAATATGTTAAGCTAAAATGGAATCATTAATGTAAAATGGAGTTTAAAAATATAAATCAAGGTTTGGTCACAACTCTAATTTTTTTCCTAGATTGGATGATTGCATTCCATGTTCATGTGTAAGCTTACAATGTCAAGGTAATAAAACTAGGGGAGTGAGATATGGACCACCTTATTCACTTTTTAAGTCATATTTTTCATCCATGGATAATAATTACACCATTACGGATAAATAATCATTCCCTTTGGTTTCTTCATTGAAAATAATGTCCTTGTCATTTGGGAAATCCATGTGTATTTTGTAAAAATAACTAGGCCTTGCAGCATTTGGTGAAGACGCCTTTATTGGGTGGAAGGATTTTGAGATGGTTGATGCTAATATATGATATAATTTCAATAAAATTAATGGTAAAATATTAATATAAAATGTTGGGTTAAATCACCTAAGCATAATTTAGATATGAGATAACATGAATACTTGTAAGAGGATTCACATGATGCACACTTTTTTAGAGTGAATATGATCCTAAATAAATTGTAAGAGATTAATTTTTTTATCAAATATGAAATATATATATATATATATATATATATATATAGAAAATAAACAATGAGTTGAGAGATATTTTCCATTGACCATTGTAAAAAAAAATAAATAAATTGTAAAATGAGTATGTATACCATGTTGTGTAAAGTGAATTTGAAGCATGAAAGGGTGAAAGTATTGATTAAATAACATGAAAGGATATGTGGAGGTGATTTTATAATAGATATAAATATAAATAAATTATTATAGTGTATTCACATGGTGATAAAACATTTTGATGTGTAATAAACATAGTATTTCCATAGTCCATGTCAAATAGTGGTTAGTGCTTCTAGATTAAATTAGATAGTGTTTTTGGATAAATGTTTCATATCACACTCTATGATCCATCATAATGATAGAATATAATTATGCCATATTATATACTTAGGTCTTCTATAAATTTTAATGTGTGCCAACACATCATTAATTTAAACCAAAGAGATAAAATGCAAACTACTCTAGTTATTGTAACACCATTTTTTGATTAGGGGAATTTTTTTTATTGTCCTATTACCCAACCATACAAACACTTTAATTATATTTATATAATCACTACAATGGATTATTTAAAAAAATGGCATGAATTAACTACAACTCTAGGATGAAGTTTCTATATGAGAACATTATCACCAACTTGGTATGACCCAAAAAATTCATCATTAATAAAAGAAACAAATTACTCAATAACACCATTTAAACTTTCATTTAAGAGTTAATTATTTTTCACCACAATAATAATTATTACCATCCACAAGATAATGGTCAAAGTGAAGTGATAAATATATTATTTGAAAGAAAATATAACTAAAATTTGTAATGTGTATAGAGTTGAATAAGAGGATAAAATTATTGTGATATTTTAAAAATATATAACCTACTAAAATCATTCCACCAGACATACTCTATTTCAAGTGGTATATAGCATGGAAGCAATGACACCAATATAATGCCTTGTTCCCAATATATGCATTGCATTGGTAACACAAATGGGGTATCAGAAATCATTACAATTTTTTTTGTTAGAGTATATCACATGGATGAAAATATAATGATGGAAAAATGGAATAAAAAATTACAAAAATACAATTAAAAGGCATGATATTATCGTAACTTGAAAATTAAGGAATTTCAACATAAAATTTAGTATTATAATATAAGAGTAGGTTCAAAGCCCACCCAGGTAAGTTAAAAATGGTGTAAAGGGCCATAAATGATACATCACACAAATAATAAAGGTTCTATTATCTTTAAATATTTATAGGAAAATTATATTCTATGAAGAATGAATAGTAGTAGGCTTAAGCTTTACCATTTCTAGTTAACAGAGGAGAGAAGAAAAAATAAATGCCATAAATTAGAGTAGGATTTAAGTTTTCTTAAGGTGTAATAGAGTATCATTTAAGGATATATAGGTATAATATGGAAATATAAATCATATTTTATATTGGAATGTGATGAGGAAGACACAATAATTTAAAAGTACAAGGTATAGAACATGTTCTTCAGTACCATACTCAACAACATGGATGGATCAGATTTGCGAGAGGAATCTATGAGATCTCATAATAATACAAGTCCAAGAATATTGTGAAATGGTAAGTATATATTATAAGTGGAAAAAAATGCATAATTTGATGGCATGATAATTAATTTGATTTCAAAGAAAGGAAAAAGAACAAGTCAAAGAAGGAAACAATTCCAAAATAGTGGCACATCAAATCATGCCAATAAATAAA
The DNA here is from genome assembly GCA_037957365.1 of Torreya grandis. Taxonomy (NCBI): domain Eukaryota; kingdom Viridiplantae; phylum Streptophyta; class Pinopsida; order Cupressales; family Taxaceae; genus Torreya; species Torreya grandis. The sequence continues at coordinate 1,030,027 of JARHVA010000914.1, read as the reverse complement.
TAAAAATAGAAAAATAATAAATCTTAAAATTTAAACTTAGCAATGGATAGTAATTTAATGAGAATAAAACTAGCACATGAAGTAGATAAATAAAACTCTTGCAAGGTGGTGCAGTGGAAGGATAAAAATGGCATGAAGTGTTTGGTTACACACTTTCAAAATGAGAGATTAAAGGAACTATTAATTAATATAGTTTTTTATTCAAATATTTATTTGTGAATCACAAAGGAAAAATTAAGAGATAATTCATATTTGTTAAATCAAGGAAAAATTTCAGCATATTAATTTACAAAATCAAGAAAATATGGGATAGTTTATGGTATTACACATACTATCGAATCCATTCACAAGATTGTTATCCATAGATATAAAGAAATACATGAAACAAAGTGGGATTACATTTTTAAATTTAGGAGATGCCAAAAAATTAAAAAAAATTGGATTAGACTTGAATTTCAGAAAAAACAAAGACAATGATATTGATTTTTTTGAGTTCATTGAATAAGAAAAAATAGATTGGTTAGTAGACCAAAATAAATAATTGACACTTAGCCAAGATGAATAGGCCATCATACCTAAAAATAAATTATAAGGCTTTGATGCATAAATATTATTGTCAGTGCCATTTTTTTGGGGAAAAAAGAACTCCACTAGATAATAATAAGTAGATATAATGAGGGGAAATTTGAATTTGGTTATTAATTACCAATATGATTAGTATGGAAATAATTTTTAAATAAAAAAGTATTTCCAATGAAGGGAAAACTACTATAATCATATAAGTACACAAACTTACCATACCATCCTGACAACAAAACAACATTCTCTAGGTCTATGTGGGATTTCCCCATAAATGTAGTTACTGATAAAGAATTCCAAGTTCCCATTGAATGCATCATGAAGAGATATTGGTATAATACCAAAGGATCCAAATGGGTAACCAAGGGTAACTTTCTTATCACACATCATATGATCTGAATGGAAAAAACAATCAAATATTATTAGTTTTTAACCTCATATATCTATTATAAGTTTTTAACCTTATATATCATCACCAATGCATAAAAGGTACTTTAAGTGAGAACATAATCATTCCAATATACAATTTTTATTATTTTGGTGTGTTTAATGAAATAGGATTATCTAGAGGTGAGAATAGTGGTGGGAGAATATTTCTAGTGAATGGATGTGTTAATTTTTCATTATGTCTAATTGGTTGCACCCACACAATAATCACAACATGGGAAATATTACTAGTATGAGAATTCTCTTTCAAGATAAGCTCCATATCTAGTTTGTTCTAGTTCATAATATAGTTATATTAAATGTATGTTAAATGGTAAAATGAAAGATTATAGGGGAAAAAAGAGAGGAATAACATAAAATGGGTGATGATGCATCAGAATAAGAACTAGTTTTATTAATTATCACCACAAAAACAAAACCACTAATATGCAAGAAAGGAGATTGAACATAAAGCAAAGCAATATAGTACAAGATGTGAGAGAGAAGATAAACAACTTAGAAGGATGACCGCTTACAATCATGACCACTATATTAATTACAGGGTAATAAAACTTCATTACAATGAGATGTTTGAAATAAATATCACATAAAAGTAGTAGAGGTTTTAAGTATATATTTAAAGAATGAAAGGATTTATAAGTCCAAGGAAATTAAATCCTTTTCTCAAATGAGCTAATAAACTATATATAATAATAAGAAAGAGAAAAGGGATGGAAGATACATCAATATGCAAATTTTTGTTGCTATAGTGCATGATAATTAATTGAAGAAGCTCTAATTTTTCCCACACTTTTATTGCTACAAATTATTTATTATTTATTATCTCAATAAAATTTCCTCAATTTTCCCATGATTACCATGCTTTGTTGTTTTACTTTATATTGAGTTTTAATTTTAACTTCTCTTTTTTATTTTGAATATTCAAATATAGTTTTGAAATCCTATGGATTCTATTTTAACATTACAAAAGATTTTATTAAAATATTTTAAATAATTTTCATGCTACCCATAGCTTTTCCTCTAGCTACAATTTTAGTACATAATATTTTATTTAAAATAGTGGGGTTAGCCTAGTAATGCTTTTATCTTTATCAAATACATATATCTTCCTTATATGTTCTTAAGTTGATATATAATGAGGCCTATTGTATAAAATCCATAATGAAATTCATTTCCAAACTTGGTGTACCCAAAACAAAGGGGGTAAATTATGAAAGAGTAGAAATTTTGGAAGTGGATCATCAAGATTCATGAGCTCATTAGTGCAAACCACATGTTCCTAGGGAATTATCCAAATATATCACACCTATAACTACTTTGACTTAATTTCAAGATGGTGTTCTTGTTCAAAAACATGGATTAGGAAAGAAGACATCTTACCACTACCATTATTTATCTCAATGGTGGACGTGTTGTTGGAGCTCCTAAAACATTATAATATGATCACACAGATCATGAATTCATTAAAAATGGTTCCACTAAAATAAATATCACATGTACCAGATCCTGGAGTCTAGGAACCATTTCCATAGTGAAAAGTGTAGCCCCACTATCCAAATAAATACCCTTCATAGAAACATTCTTGAAATATGATGTAAATGTAGCTATAGAAAGTATCAATATTATTTGAACTATTTTTATAAGTGGACTATTTTTACTTTATGGGTGTCAAAATTAGATGTGTATAATGTCTTTATATAAGACATGGTTAATGTTTTGTAAGGTGAGAATGAGGAAGAATGGTTTTTCTAAAAAGTGGTGTGCTTGATACAAGTGAATAAAAAAGGTCCTTAATGTCCTAGTTTTTTAATTTACCTATATGTTGTAATCAATTAAGGTGGGCATTCAAGAGGAGGATAAATAAAACTAACTATTAGTGAAACCCATAGTTTATGCACTAGCTAGCACAAAATGTTAGGTTGTGGAGCTAAAAGCTTCAACTTGTTGCAAACAAATAAAAGGAGGATGCTAAAGTTCTAGAAGCACCGGCGTTGGCAGCATGACCGACGTCGGTCAAGATGAAGCAGAAGGCAACCGGCGTCGGCAGGAAGTTAGCCGACGTCAGTCAGCACTAGGCAAGTAGGGACCGACGTCGATCGCTTGTGTGTTCTAGAACTGTTCGTTGCACGAACAGTTAAGTGAATGGAGTGTTTGCATGTAAAGGCTATTTTAAGTATTGAGCTACGCAGATAATTATATTAAACTAAGAGTATAAGTTATTGTTTAAGTCTGGGATCTATTTATAGAACCATTGGCATGTATTGTAAAGTGTGCTAGTGAAGAGAACAAAGTGTGTGTTTCTCCTAGTTCCACTAATGAGCTAGAAAGGAAGGAAAGGAAGATCCTTCCATTGTAAGATCATTGAGTTGCAGGTTGTTGCAAGCTCATAGGAGATCTACATGTGTAAGTATGGTCTGTTGAATTGCAGGTTGTAGGTTCATGGGAGATCAACTTGAAGTACTATAGAGTGCTTGGTGTACTGGCAGGGTTATTACTGACTGGTTGGAGAGGTGAACACCAATTCTATGTGTGAGTTGGGTGTTGGGACTGTTTTTGGTAGGAGAGTGTTTTGATTAAGAATTACTATACACTTGAGGTGTGGGAAGCCTCTGTAAGGTGGAAGAGTGTGGCAGCTCTTTATTGTATTCTTTTCTGTACAAATGTTAATACAAGATAGTGTATTGTCTCTCATATTTTGTGCTATTTGTGAATTCTAGTTACTTGTGCTTATGGTATATTTCTGCATGTTTAATTGCTTAAGTTTGGTAATCATATTGTGCTCTTTTTGAGGAGCAAGATCCTAACAAGTGGGATCAGAATAGGTGTGTTTGTTCTTGGATTCCCCAACAACTGGTATCAGAGCTTTTGGTTGGGATACTAACACGCTGTATCAGATCTGGTTAGTGTGTGTTGATTACAGGTTACTCATAGGAGTTTCTGTTTGAGTGGGAGTAGAGCAATGGCAGAGGACAGTAAGCTACGAATGGAGAAGTTTAATAGCAGGAGGTCCAAGTCCAGGTATAGCAAAATAACCTGCTAAAAATATGGAAAGAAAGAGCAGGAAAAAAAGATTGTTGGTTGGTAGTAGATCAGCATGAAGGACATGAAGAAGAAGCAGATGATGTGGAGTTCATTGCACAAGATGCTCTGGTATGTTCTTTAGATAAAGTAGAATCTTGGGTTTTAGATTCTGGTGCCTCTTTTCATGCATCCCCAAATAGGGAATTTTTTCATGAGTATGTCCAGGGAGACTTTGGAGAAATTTATGTAGGGGATGGTAAGCCTTGTCAGATGGTTGGCAAAGGGAAAGTGAAGCTGAAATTGCAGACAGGGAACACATGGGTGTTGAATAAGGTCATGCATATCCCAGTTCTGGAGCAGAATTTGATTTTTGTAAGAAGTTTGGGTGATGAGGGTTGCACAATAACTCTCACAGCGGACTCTTGGAAGGTTACCAAGGGTGCACTTATTGTATCAAGAGGTAAGAAAGTAGGTATGCTTTATCTATCTACTTGTATTACTGATTCTCTTTCTGGATTATCTACTTCAGCTGTAGATTTGAAGATGTGGCTTAATAGGCTTGGTCACATGAATAAGAATGAGATGCATGTTCTTGAGTCAAAGGGTATGCTTTCGGATTTGAAGAGCATGGATTAAGGTTTCTGTAAGCAAAAGAAGAAAGTGATGTTTCTTGAGAAATCTGATGTTCGTGACAAGAGCAGGAAAGCCTTGGTTTTCAAAGAGAAGATGATGAACAGAGATCAGTCAAAGGGGCTGAAGAATTTTGAGCAGAGAAAGGGTGATTTGGACAAGGGTTTGATCCAAAAGGAGCTCATGGGTAAAGGTTATTTCTCACAAGTAAAACACAGAGACCGATGTCGGTTAGAAAACTGACATCAGCGACCAGACAGGGACTGACATTGGCTATGTGCAGCCTGACATTGGTGACTCAAGACAGATAAACATTGACGTCGATCAATGGGAACCGACGTCGGTGATGAGGCAGTCGCATGGAACTGACATCGGTAGGGTGTAGACTGAGATGTGATCGGCATCGGTCACTAAGATAGATTTTGGGCAGACAACAAGCTGTCAAGGAGTCTCAGGCGCCCATATGGAGGACTTAAAGGGTAAGTAAGCCTCAGATTCATCATTTCCCTTCTTTACACTACTTGTTGCTCACTGATGGTCAATAACTAGGAAGTTATTAAAGAAGCAGAGCAGGTAGATCCAGGAAACAGTGGGAGCTTGGCATGGATGAAGGATGTGATTCCTTGGAGGAGAACCAAACAGGGGTTTTTTGGTGGATTTGCCAGCTGGAAGGAAGCACTGAGAGATGAATGGATGTTTAGGATAAAAAAGAGTGGGAATGGACACGTGAGACGGAAGGCTAGGGTATATGGTCTTGAGTAAGCTGCAGGACAATGGAGGTTTGACCATTGTGTTTCTCTTTACCAGGTTGGATAATATTAGCTACATTATCCTATTACTGTATTGTGTGTTTGTTGCAGGGTTACACTTACAGGGAGTTACTGAACTAAAGGTAAAGCTAGTTTAGAAGTATGTCATGAGGAATCTAGGAGCAGTAAGATTCTTTGGCATGAGTGTGTTCTAGGGACATGGAAGGTCACAGGTTGACTTTGTTTCAGGATGATTGTGTGAAATCGGTTAACACATCGATGGTTGGACAGTTTTATGAACAGTGTCTTGATTCACATAATGAGGTTAAGTGCATGGTATTTACTAGACCTGAGATTTCCCAAGCAGTGGGAGTTGTCACAAGTTTGGAGCCAATCTCAGAAAGAAGCACTGGAGGGTAGTTCAGTGGATTCTGAGAGGGAACAGTAGCAGGTGCACACGCTATGCAGGGTCAAGTTATTTTCTACATGGTTTGTAGATGCAGATGTGGCAGGTGATTTGGATGACATGAGGTGCACCACAGGATTTGTGGTGGTTGGTCTTCAAGAGTGATCTTGAAGAGGGATACAAAGCCAAGGGAACAATCTAGATGATGTATAGGTATAGTTGTAGCTATTTATCTCCAAGTGGGAGATTGTTAGGTTGTGGAGCTAAAAGCTTCAACTTGTTGCAGACAAAGAAAAGGAGGATGCTGAAGTTCCAGAAGCACCGGCATCGGTAGCATGACTGACATCGGTCAAGATGAAGCAGAAGGCAATCGGCATCGACAGGAAGTCGGCTGATGTCAGTCAGCACTAGGCAAGTAGGGATCAACGTCGGTCGCCTGTGTGTTCCAGAACTGTTCGTTGCACGAACAGTTAGTTAAGTGAACAAAGTGTTTGCATGTAAAGGCTATTTCGAGTCTTGAGCTACGTGGATAATTATAGTAAACTAAGAGTCTAAGTTATTGTTTAAGTCTGGGATCTATTTATAGACCCATCGGCATGTATTGTAAAGTGTGCTAGTGAAGAGAACAAAGTGTGTGTTTCTCCTAGTTCCACTAATGAGCTAGAAAGGAAGGCAAGGAAGATCCTTCCATTGTAAGATCATTGAGTTGCAGGTTGTTGCAAGCTCATAGGAGATCTACATGTGTAAGTATGGTCTGTTGAATTGTAGGTTGCAGGTTCATGGGAGATCAACTTGAAGTACTATAGAGTGCTTGGTGTACTGGCAGGGTTATTACTGACTGGTTGGAGAGGTGAACACCAATTCTGTGTGTGAGTTGGGTGTTGGGACTGTTTTTGGTAGGAGAGTGTTTTGATTAATAATTACTATACACTTGAGGTGTGGGAAGCCTCTGTAAGGTGGAAGAGTGTGGCGGCTCTTTATTGTATTCTTTTCTGTACAAATGTTAATATAAGATAGTGTATTGTCTTTCATATTCTGTGCTATTTGTGAATTATAGTTACTTGTGCTTCTGGTATATTTCTGCATGTTTAATTGCTTAAGTTTGGTAATCATATTGTGCTCTTTCTAAGGAGCAAGATCCTAACAAAAGGGATCAGAACAGGTGTGTTTGTTCTTGGATTCCCCGACACAAAAAACAAGAAACTACCAACCCATTGGATGTGATTGTACATATGGAAATGATGCCAAGTCAACCACTCATAAGGAGATACAAAGAAATGATTTCAAGACAAATCTCACTACCTTTGCACGTATAGGTAAACCTATCTAATGGAAATGATGAGCAAAGCCCAAAAGCTAACCTAAATAAATTGGTAAGGATTCAACCACACTATTGGGAGAATAAACTATAAACTCATAGAGTTTGAAGGAAATGAGGACCCATTAGGGATGGAAGGAAACACTTACAACCATCATCATAAAATCACAATCACAAAATTTAGATGCTTAAAAAATGGAAATAATGATTAATACATGGGAGAAGAAGAATAAAATATTACAACCACCATCATCTAGATTAAAATTTACAGTTCCCAAGTGAGATACCATGGACTCTACAAAATTAACTCCATCATATTCACCTTTAGGAAAAGCAGTTCCATATACCACATCTACATCTCCATTATAAATACTGTAATTAATTAATTTACCACCTCCACCGTCATATTTTTCCTAAAATTCTTAGTCCCCTCCCTAGTACCTTACAAATTTTCCATCGTAGATCATAACCCCTCCTCATAACCTAGGCTCACCTTGGACTATATCAAGAACATCCTTTGTGCCCTTAGTATTTCATGCATAAAAAACTAGATGATTTATAGGGGATGAATTCTTGGAATAAAATAATGTGAAGTGTAAGTAACAACCTTATCCTACATATCTTGATAAACCCAAGTAGAAAGGCATATGCGAATAAAAAATATTCATAAATTCTATGAAATAAAACACAAAAACTACAAAAGAAGATAAAGAAGAATAAAAAATGAAAAGGATAAGAAAGATCATCTGGATTAAGATAAATAATTACAAGATAAATCAACCTTAGACAAAGTAAAATAGGAATAAGCTCTAGGAGATGAGGAAGAAAGGAAATAATAAGAATAATAGAAGAAGGTTGTAATGGATAAATCTCCACAAGCATTCAAAAAAAAGGCAAATGAAAAAATGAGAAAGATGTGAAAGAGGAATAAAATAAGTAAAAATTTAAGGAGGATAAAAGGATGTAAGAAGATAAGGATTTTGTTGAGAATGAGGATCACAAGTAAGAATATAATCATGAATTGGAATAATTACACAACATGAAGGAAAAATGGGACAAGGAAGATGAAGAGCTAGTGAAAGCTAAGAAATAGAAGGCGATGTGGCTCAAAGTTACACAAAAAGGAACAATACAAAAATAAGTACCAACATGATAGTAACAATAACAAATGACCACCTTAGGCCAAGACACTAGAACCACCAAGGACAATGACCAAGGAAGGGGGCCTACAAATCATGGATTAGATATAAGGTAGTTAGGAAAAGTGACTCACAAGAACAAAAACATTCTACATGTTTAGGATCTTCTTTGGCAAGTTAGGATCTTATGAGGGAAGCTCCCAAGGGGAAATGATATAATAAGAACATGGTGTTTATATGTGCATCAAAAATATACAAGACATAAAACATTAATGATTTCAACAATGAAAATGTTAGTTTATTAGGCACAACCAATGCAATAAATAACACAACTAAAATTAATAACTCTTACAAAGTAGGTAGTGGTGAATACCACATGGTATCCTCTAAAAATACACATGGAGGGTATAGATTCATTTAACACTTAATTAGATCTACTGAGCTCTAAATATAACAAGAAAAAACCTTTATCAAAGATAACATTATGAACATAAGGAAGATTATGAAGGAACACTATCCACAATTGGTTACGTAGGTCCTTGGTGCCAAACCATAGTTATAGAAACTCCAATTAATTGTGCTAACACTATGCTATGTCAAGACTCATAGTCCATGTAAATACATAAGGAAATAAATTTTCAAGAATAAAAACACAATAACAAGATCCTTGTGATATTTTTATGGATGTAATAATATAATAAGGTGTTAAAAATGAAATAACACAACAAAAATAGATCACAATACAACTCCTAGATTAGAAAGCCTAGCATCAATAAATGACATACAATCGAGAGAGCCTACAAAAAAAAAGAAAGTATAAAATATGAATTGTGGGAATCTAGGATATTACTAATAATGAATCCACATTGACTGAGTCTCTATAATATAGAGATAATGTGATGGGTTATATAAAGGTATATGAATTGGAGATGAGGAAGATTATGTTTATGGGAGTCCAAACTCATAAATTCATGGATAAAGTTTAAAAATATCAACATTGACCTAGATTAGAATATTTTGATACATATATCACCAATTTATAATGTATATAAAAATGATGTGGGCATGATCATGTAAAACTTGGCTCAATTGTGCACATTATTCACACTTGTGCGGGAGATCGTAGTAGAGAACATTCAAGGCAAATATTTTTAACTTTATATCATAAATAAAATATTTTTTATATTAGCTAACATATATCACACTGGTGGAATTTATAAAATATTATGTAATCATAAATATCCATAAATATAAACCATGCCAAAAAAGTCCACAATGTTCCCAAATGCATCCAACATTGCAAATCCAAATTACTCTAGGAGTGTCTCCATCATCACAATAGATATTGAATAAATTGATTCAATTTTTTTGCTCACCACCACTATTTTATTAATTTATGCAAGGAGTCTACAATTTGAACATTTTTTTGCAGCAATGTAAGTTTATTAGAAAAGACAATTTTGGAAAAGTCTTTGGAAGAAGATCTAAGAAGGTTTAAAACCTATAAATAGTGACCTCATATTTATTCTATCCCATTAAAAACCTATAAATGGTATTAGGTTTTAATGATACTTAATTTAAAACCAAAAAGGGAAGCTAAGTAGTTCATAGGAAGTGAAAACTGGTAAATGACACTTCATACAAGACTGTATCAAAAATTCAAAATAGGACAAATGAAAAATGTTTCATAGAGATCACCTAATGGTTAAATATGATAAAGAATAGTTTAGACCTCAAATTTTATCTTAGGATGAGTCAACTATCTAAGTTTTGGAAAGTGTTATTAGGTGATTATGAATAGGAAGTCTCAATCACCTTTTGTATCATATTACTTTAAAACATGTGTATATTTATTAGCTATTGATGTGATTAGATAATAAAATGGAATTTTTATTAGTTCTTGTGACTAAAGAGATGGTTTTGACATCTTAAGATTTATGTATAGTCTATAAATAGTGTATAGTTGATTTACATTTGGATTTGGTTGTGTTGAATCTGAAAGTGATCCATCATATTTTGGGATCCTTGTGTTAAGAATATGTAAAACATTTAGAGGATTCAGAGGAATTCTGGATACTCTTAAAATGTTCCCCACAATTTTAATTATATTATGGTGGTTTCCTTGGTGTGTTTTCTAAGGCCCCTGTCTCAAGTTTGTCTTTTCCATCAACAAAAATTCCCATTCTGGTTTAGTTTTAGATACATGGTCCCTAGTGGTTCAATTTGGTTTTTACAATAAATTATAGACTCCATTCACATTGTTTTCTAAACAAGTCTTGATTCATTCGATTGGCCACAATAAATTTATCTTGTGTGCCTATAGTTGACCTTATGTTCATTCCACTATGCCTAAATCTAAGTTTTATTTGTTAAAAAAAATTTGATGGCCTCTTAGTCTAATAGCTATTTATTAAATAAGTTTTGCATGGTCACACACACTTTCACTTTTTTATGTTTAAGCCTGAAATCATTACATTAACAAAACCTTTTGGAAAATTTAATACTTTATAAGGTCACTTCTATAAGCAATGTGGACCCGATAATTTTTTTTGAAAAATCATAAACCAATGGGTCCATAGGATCCTCTCACACAATACTCCAATTGTGTAATATGTGACTCTATGAGTCCATGACATTACCACATGTTATCTATTTGGCCATAGGTTATAGCCACATGTTTCAAATAGATATGAAGCAAGTTAAAATATTTAATGACTCCCCACAAAAAATTTTCAAAGTAAGGGATAACCCTAGTAACTATGTGAGAACAAGGCTCTTATATGGTTCCATGTGGGAGACTTAGATGTTCAATATTTAGGGGCCATAATTTGATAGGCATCTTCCCATGAATTTATTTTCATGTTTTCACAAAGAACACTTGAGGATGGAACTATAGAGGAATAGTTTTTCACTCATAAATTGAGCTATATTGATAACTTTTAAACATGGTTGGTCTGATTAGAAAGGTCTCATCGATGGCTACATAATGATCTCAATTTTGAGGTTAATTAATTCTAATTTTTAAACATGTTCACAACATAATTTATTAGCCTTTATTCCTTCAATGGTGAAACAAAAACACACATAATTGAGTCATCACATGAATTAAATTTTAATTGGGTGAAAAATGAATTGTGTAGCCTGATAGATGTCACAAATTTTGACAATAAGATCTTTTTAGTAATACCTAAATTTTACTATCAGATTTATGATTGGTTCCCAAAGTAAAAAGTGAGATCTTGTGTGATGTGTCACTGTAGAGGTTCACCTATACACATTCTCTTAATTTCATGCTATAACAGATGCTCCATGAGGTGTTATGTTCACATTTAAAGTGATATTGGTGTTTCTTTAAGGCTTAAATTTACACTGCAAAGGGATTTATCTTAGGAAAAAATTGAGCTTTCTACCGTTTGAGTAATATGTTTTTGAAAAATGATGCACAATGATTGGTTGAAAGTGTGATGTATCTTGATGTAGACACATATCCTCTCTTTTTCCCTTGATGAATAGTTTTTTGGAAAGATCTTAAGTGAAGATACACATATTGATGAAGGTTTCCTTCATACCAATCTTTTGCTTGTGGAATGAAAATTTGGTCTTAGAGGTTTAAGTATTTTTTACTTTATTTTTTGTGTTTTTATTAGCAAAAGTCTTGCATAATTAAAATATAGATGCATTTTTAGAATATTGAGAAAAGTCTTCAATTATCTAAAATTATAAATTGTTAATTTGTTGTACAACTAAGAGATTTGATGTGTAATCTTACTACTTAGATAAACTATAAACCTTCTTGTGCAATTTAGTATACTGATGCTTAATATGATTGCTTATTTTGACTAATATTTTCATTAATTTTTTTTAGTTAATCTGTGATGCGCTATTCTAATGATTAATAATATTTTAATGTAGGTTTTCAATTTTTTTTTAATTAAATATGAAAGATATCACAACAATTGTATAAATTATCATATTAGATTTTTATTTAATTGGCATATCCATGTGAATTATAAATAATTCCAAGGCCATTTCAAGGAAGGTGTTGACCATATTTTATTGATCAAAATGTTTGTATCTCCTTTAAATAACTTGTTCTCTAAGACATTTTCACTTTGAATATTTTATAAAGGTCTAATTATCGTGCATTCTAGTGTATATGTGTTAATTCAATTAATTATGTGCATGGAAAATTAATAACACTCAGTTAATAATATTCAAATATAATTATTCACTCATATCTATTGTGGTCTTAGTCTAGGTTGTAATTAGCATGTGGTTATGTTGCTAATGACATAAAATTGGATAAAAAGTGGCAATTTCTACCATTTATACATCTTTTAATTGAATTTTATTGTGTATAATATTTACATTACATACTGCTATAGGTTCTCTCACCTTGGCCTAGCAGAACCAAAAGAGTAAAGAAAAGGTCACCTCTTGTATGTTTTTGCCTCAAGTTGTGCCTACCTTTTTAAGATGAATAATTAGAGCCCCACTAGAATGAAATTGGTGTTGTTTATTTGATTTTCTCAATGATATTTAGAGATGCAAACTTCAAAGCAAAAATATTGTTCCAATGTCTTTGGTAGTCGATATAAGGAATATTATTACTATATAAGTTTTTGTATGATGTATCCTTAGCAAATATATTTTTCTTGATTAAATATAAATTAGCATCTATTTTGCTATTTCACAATTTATTATGTGTTTGACTATATTATAATAAATCATATGAATTTTTTTCATATCTATATTTCACACTTGTTTATGAATGAATTTTTTAAATGCTTAAGAATTTTTGAGTTAATATTGTGTGTGAATATGTATCTACACATATTCTATCATGTAACTTCAAGTAATATTTATTATAATACAACTTTAGTATGTCATGTTGAGGATGTCTAAGGACCACTATTAACATCATCATCATGAAATATACATAAGTGTTTTTAATAGGAAAAATAATCAATAGGTAAGGGCCAATACAAAAAAATAAAGCAACACAAACCAAGTGGCTAGAACAATATCAACATAAGGAAAGTGATAATATGTCAAATCTATAAAATAAACAAAGAATGGAATCAAAATCAAAGGAGGAAATCAATTTAAGGATTCAAAACATGGAAACAATCCACTATGTATTTATGGCACAATAATGATGTATCAATGAAACACTAAATATCGATGAACATGACTAATGAATAGTGTCATCTAAATTATAATGTCGTATTCATGAGAATGATCAAATGTGACATAATAAATGTCAAAAATAGAATGAAAGATGGAATAATGAGCTATAGGAGAACCTAATTCATCAATATTAGATAACCAACATGGACAATGGGTTATATAGACATTAACACTTGTCACAAAGAAGTGAATGCAGTAGTCTAAATATATCATATGTAATAAAACTCTAATAAAATGGTAAATAAAATTATGTCGTAGATGATTACTTGTAGTGATGAATGATAGTTGTACACATGCAAATTTATAGACAAGAAAATAGGAACACAAAATAAGATCAAATTCCTACTCTAATCAAGCATGATACTTCTGATTGAGCTTAAAAGGAGATAAACTCACCTCCACTTACTGTGAAGATCCCCTTGTTTTGTTTATTTTCTCATATTTAAGTTGATTTTATTTTCTCAATTATGTGAATGCAATCATATTGATATAATTTCCCTTTATAGTGATGAATATTGATCAATAATGTTAATGCCTAAGTTCTCACAATGACAGAATATTCTTAGGATCACTTGTCTTGTTGTAAGTGAGTGTGAGGGGTTAAATTTATAGTTTTTTATGGGGAAAATGGATGGTTATATTTTATTTGGAATGGAGGGATAAATTTGAGTCAACATAATCATTCAATGAGGGGGGTTGAGGACATAAGGATTTGATTTTATGAAGAGTGGGATTGATTTACACTTTATGTGTTATCTTAGATTTTAGGTATTTGATGTAAGGTTTGTTGATTTTAATTTTATTTTAATTTAAATTTTAGATTTTATATTATGAAAATTTCGTTATTAATGATAATCAACTAATTAATTTGATTAATTAGTTGATTAATCTAGAAATAATTTTATTGGGATTGAGAAAAGTCATGATAGAATCAGGATAATGTTATTAATTAATTGGGGTGATGAAAGTGTTAGCATAGATTGGTTAGGAATGTTGATGATGGGATTAGGATGTTACGATGATGAGAGAATCAAGGTTTAGTGATATTAGTGTGTAAATTATCAAATTGGATGATGATGAGAAATAACGACATTGAGGTGGTAGAATTGGGATGTCTACATCTTTTCCAAAGGGTGTTGCAACTAGATGATGGATGAAGTAATGAATTTTAGAATAAATATGGGTGTGAGAGGATGCCCCTAGTGGTGTGTGATGAAGATTAAATGATGACATGATTCCCCATTAAGAGGGCATGTAGGGATGAAGAGACATGAATGGGCTATTGAAATGAGAATAAGGGTCTAAAATGGATGAACATGGGATAGAAATGGATAAATGAGATCTAAAATGATGAAAATTAATTTAAAATAGAGGGGTAGGGGTTGAAGTCAAGATAGCCTAGGGGCGAGGTCTCATGCCTAGTAGGACTATGGATATAAATGATATGGATGTTATAGATGAGATTAATGCACTTGATCTAAGGCTTGCATGATTTTATTTGTGTTAATTTTCCCCAACCAATGATATATGTGAGAGGGTTGGATTGGGAATGATGCATCCCAATAAAGATGCAATATTTGATGTGCCCTAATCAATGATATATGTGATGTAGATATTGGGAATGATATATGATTTGATTCACTATAGTCTGATGTTTAAGCATAACTCAAGGAGTTAACTGATCATACAATTTGATGATGTGATGATGAAGGCTCATGTTCATGGATAACATGGATTATATATGATATTATGGATGTATGTGATGAAACATCCTGCTATTCTCTCATAGATTTCCAATTGTTTAAGAAACCTTATTTTTATTATAACATATGAAAAGAAGCATCATGATATGGAAAACCATGATGACAATGTTGTAATATGCCATAGGAATGACACATACACAATAAAAAGGTAATAAAAACATGCAAACAATGAAAAAAAAACAAAACAATGGAAACACATAAAAATAAGTTATGTTTTGTTTATTATCAAGTTGAAAGCTTTAATATTTGGTGTTTAATGATACTAATAGGATTAAGAACAATGTATCCTAATAAAAGGGCAAATTTTTATTTTTGCCAAGCAACGATATATGTAAGGGGATTGGATTGGGAATGATATATCCTAAAAAATCTATGGGATTTGATGTGCGAATGCTATATCCATAAATACACTATAATATTTTTTAGAGTGAACAAATATTTTAAATAGACTAAAGGTAGGACAATTTTTTTTTTGAGGTGGGGTGGATTTGGCTATTTTTTCATTTTTTTGACATTTTATTTCTTTGGGATTTTTCATTTTTTTTAATTATATATATATTTTTTGGATTAATTGGATTTTCAGGCTAACAAAAAGTGGCTACTAGCAAAGGGAAACTCGTTCTAGCAATGTAGATAGAAGTGGTAATGGATGAAAGGGTGGAAGGATTCAAGATGATGTTTAGGGATGATTAATGATGATGAGGTAAAATGAAGGAGTGATTAGGGATGATGAGGGTGTGATAACAAACATTAAGGGAGTGATTAAGGTTAATGTAAGGGGGTTGGATTGGGAATGATATATCCTAAAAAATCTATGGGCTTTGATGTGCAAATTTTATATCCCTAAATACACTATAATATTTTTTAAAGTGAACAAAGATTTTAACTAGACTAAGGGTATGACAATTTTTTTTTGAGGTGGGGTGGATTTGGCTATTTTTTTCTTTTTTTTGACATTTTAGTTTTTTGGGATTTTTCATTTTTTTTAAAAAATTTTCTAGATTTTTTTTGGATTAATTGGATTTTTAGGCTAACAAAAAGTGGCTACTAGCAAAAGTAAACTCATTCTAGCACTATGGATAGAAGTGGTAATGGATGAAAGGGTTGAAAGATTCAATATGATGTTTAGGGATGATTAATGATGATGAGGTACAATGAAGGAGTGATTAGGGATGATAAGGGAGTGATTAGGGATGATGAGGGAGTGATAACAAACATTAAGGGAGTGGAAGGATTCAAGATGATGTTTAGGGATGATTAATGATGATGAGGTACAATGAAGGAGTGATTAGGGATGATAAGGGAGTGATTAGGGATGATGAGGGAGTGATAACAAACATTAAGGGAGTGGAAGGATTCAAGATGATGTTTAGGGATGATTAATTATGATGAGGTACAATGAAGGAGTGATTAGGGATGATAAGGGAGTGATTAGGGATGATGAGGGAGTGATAACAAACATTAAGGTAGTGGTTAAGGATGATGAGAGATGATGAGGGAAGATTAAGCATGATTAGGGATGATGAGGGATGAGGAGTGACTATTTAAGGATGATGAGGGATAATGAATTATGATGATGCATCTCCAAGGCCCATGTTATGTAAGAATGAAGTGTCAGTTCATTGAAGTACAATTTTAATGATATACCAATATGTTTCTAGAACATGTCTCAAGATTTTATCCACTTAATTATTAAGGTCAAAATAGGAAAAAAGATGGGCACAATGGTATGATTTTGGGGATGGTTGAAGGATATCAGGGGTGAATGGAATCGATCTCTCCCTAATTGTAGGGTACCTATATACAACACATTTAATCATGATGAAAAAGACTAGTTTTTGTCATGGTACTTCCCCAAAGTGACATAAGAATGGTTTTCACAAGTACACAATTTTATTCACTATTTTAATGATATTTTTAAAATTTTGATTTTATGATTTTGACTGTCACAACATTAGATCCTTGATGTAGTGCTCTAGCGAAGTCTATGGGAAATTCATTGATTTTTAGATTGGCATCCTACAAATTTTAACACTAACATGGCATCACTATATCTTCTATGATAGAGGATGTTTCTCAGGGAAGTGAAGTAGGAGGCATGTTGGATGAGGTATTTTATTTGATTTTGTGAAAGATTCAGAAGGATATGTTGTTATTGAGGCTAGTGAAAAACTGGTGAGACCAAGGGGGATTGGGACCAACAATCTCACATACTCTTTTGTATTCTGTATGATGTGATGGGATTGGTAGTTGTTTGATCAAGGTGCTTGAAAATTATACAAGTGGGGTGATAAGAAGTTTTTGCACCTCAACATCGAGAGTTATTGAAAGCTTAATAATTTTTGGATTCTTCATGATATAGATATTGATATCAATGGTGCATTTTACAAGTTATTTGGATGCATCTTGTAATTGTGCAACTGGTGTGGGGGTTGAGTTCCTCATCCATTAGTGCTTCAAAGAGGTTTTCACCGATAGACATGTATGAATGTTCTCGATTTTTTTTTCTTGATAGTTCTTTAAAGAGGTTTTCACTAGGGGACATTGATTTTATAGATTTTTGATTGTTTTGATTTTTGGATTTTATTTTATTGATGAAGTATTCTAGTTCCCCAAATTAGGCTGATGCATCACATTTAATTTCGAATCCATTTTCATGATATCATGGTTGGATGTTGTCTCAGAGTCCCATAAATTTTGTGATATCATCATCATTTTGAAATAGGTCCAATGGTACATGATCTTGTTTGTCCTAGTCGATGAGTTTAGGATATTGGAGGTTAAGATGTACTATGGTAAGGTCAACAATGTGATTGAAAGGATTAGTGGTAGTAAGATATTCATAGAGGATATCCGGGGAACCTATTTTGATGTCGTCAAAAGCTTCCTCAAGAATTGTAAAAGTGTCGCTAACATTTTTGTATTTAGAGGTTTTTTAGTCAATGTTGTGATATCCTTTGAGTTTTTTAGTTTTCCATGGGATTGATAGTTTGAAATCCAGATTTTTAATATCTCCATGTTAATTTTAATTAAATCTGACATTTCAGATATAATATATGTATCCACCTTTAAGAAGAAAGTAAATATAAAACTTTTTCGTGGAAAAAAAATCTTCATAAAACCACCTTAAATAGTAATAAAAATGATATGTTCAACTCATTCCAAATTGGTCAGCTCAAACAAAAGGAAAAAATATTAAGAATGCAAAATAATGTGTGCATACACTCAAAAAAATATTAGAAATGTTTATCGAGCTTAGGTATTACTGTCCATTCTTTTTAAATAATTCAAAATTGGTGTCCATGAATGGTGCAAACATGAGGAGTAAGAAACCAAATTAAGGTTTGCTAATTTCTCCTGTGTTGCAAAGTTCAACAAATCAAATAGACATACTAAGACATTTTGTCAAACGCTTTGACAAAATCTAACAGAGATTCAAACACTTCAATTACGCAGCAGATTACAATTGAATTTCTACCATAATATAGCTTATTCACTAATCAAATGAATGGAGGACAACAACCGCCACCCTATATTTTCAAAATAGGACTTCTGCTTTCAACTAGCAGCTTTATAAACATATTCAGACTAAGGAAAATGTCAATAAATAGTTATGTTCTGTTCCGTGTAATTTTAGACGAAGAAGTCTGAAACCCCTTCCTTTTTTCTTATCCAGACATCTCCACATCTTTCCCCAATGTTATAATTCCCAAGGGAATGCCAAGATCCAACATAATAGGACAAAATCCCATGTGAGCGTCTACAGGTGTCTTAATCGGGCTTTCTAAGCATAAACCCACTTTATAAAATGTAATTTATATTCCCCAAGATCCTATCAGTCTTCTAGTAGTCATTTTACATAAGATGATGTAATCAAGTTTTCATGAGGAACGTTTTTTCATTGAAGAAGACTTTATCGGGCTTATGAAAAGCATTTGAAACCGTTAGGACACAGTTGGTTTTGGAATAATGATCAGAACATAGATCTTTATATTGTTTACATTCTTGTTCTGTCGTTTATTACAGAATTCTCCAACTAACTTCTAACAAACCTAGGGGACTTTTGGCTCCCGAAAATAACTGTTTGAAACATAAAAATGTACTTGGACCCAGTCAGGTCTTGATTGACCGAAATGCAATGTGGAAAAGGCTTGTCTCGAGCAAAGAATACTGTGGGAATGAGCAAATTAAAGACAGTTCAAGTCGGACTTTTGGTCCTGTTCTCAACTGTGAGCTCTGTTTACCATTGCACGCTTATGCCAAGACCAAAATGACGAAGGGATTCTAAAAAACAAAGGGTCATTTCAAGCATTTGGCATTGCCACGAATCTTGTCTTGTACCAAGACCAATTTTGGCTTTACACTGCCGATTTCTCCTGAATGAGTACTTTAACATATGCTAAGACCTGTTTGGATTTTGTGCGTACCAATTACTACCGTTTGAAACTCTCATCATGCACTATAGAAACTGTTTGAGATTATCTTTACCATATAGCACAGTGATAGAAACTTGGGCTTTATAATGAGTGCTAAAACTTATGTTTGAATAGACTAGACCCAGTCAGGTCTCACTTTTCTGAATAGACCATGAGCACCAATGAATCCTGAACTACAAATCCTTTTTAGGTAGACCTATATCCTTGCCTAAAGAGTCTGCAGACTCGCAGACAGGACTATCTATATCAGACATTGATATACTTGAATCCACAGGAGGTGGAGATATGATGGTAAGCTCCATACAAGGTAGGGTGTATTAGCTCTGACATGCTCCCCACGGTCATGATGAATTTTTTGTCACCATTTGTTTCAATAAATCTATTCACAAGAGCACATATGTTTTCCACAAGTGATCTTCTGGGTTCAATAATAAGTGCAACAGTT
This sequence comes from Torreya grandis, assembly GCA_037957365.1. Lineage (NCBI taxonomy): Eukaryota > Viridiplantae > Streptophyta > Pinopsida > Cupressales > Taxaceae > Torreya > Torreya grandis. Next base: position 1,009,904 of record JARHVA010000914.1, on the reverse strand, counting down.
CGAGACAACACTAGCTCCTGCATAGAATTAATAAGATCCATTGGTGTGGAAAGCACAATTGCAAGTAGAGTGTTGAAACAAAGGTTGATGTCATCAACAAGAACCCACCAAGAGCAATAACAACCAGCATAAAAACCAAGAAGACTTCCTCCACACATACCAAGAACCAAAACGGAAAATAAACGACAATGGGAAACAAACTCACTATATTTTTGGAGATACAAGATTGCACAGTCTACGGATGCTCCTGCATCAGAACCCAAGGTTTCAAAATGTGAGCACCAGCTCACATGGATAGGATGAGTAGAAAAATCACTCTTCTGGTTATGAGGTATGATGACCACAGCATCCCCTTCCAACATAGCAAGTAGATCAGCTGCTTGTTCTTTATTTTTCTTTACCATTTCCAGCTCCTACTTGTTGGTTTTCTTTCTCTTCTCTTCACATTTCTACTCTTTCTCCCACTCCTTATGGGATTTGACCCACCATTATCCATCCTCCTTTGCCAACATCATATCAATATTCCGTTCAACTCACATATGGGCTGAAATCCACTCTCATCCATCCACCATTGCCAAGATGCTTGATCATGCATCTTACTCTCCCATGTCGGCTTAAGCCCACCATAGACTGACCACCTCCCCCCAAAGCCCACTTGTCATTGTTCACACCTTGTCCCTTCAACTATTGAATGCTCTATAACATCACCCTTCCATGTTTACAACTGATCTCAAATGGCTGCAACCTCATCATCCACATAAACTATGGCTACCACACAAATCAGTCATTCCTCTATAGCTTTGGTGAGCTCAAGAAACTCAATTTTCACACCTACAACATCAAATTATTAATAATATAATTGAACTATCGAAATCATCTGCATCCTCTCATCTATCTCCATGCTACAAGCTTGTTCCACAACAAGCTTAGACTTGTCAAAGCCTTCTCCATCTTCATTCAATTGTTCTTGGGATAGCTCTCCTTCATCAAATGGCTGCAAATGAGCTGCTATCTCCACATAATATTGAGAAAGAATATGTTCCCATGCTCCATCACACTCTTTTTTCTCCATTTCACATTGAAGACAATCATCCAAGGCTAGAATATCAACATCAGCCTACTCTTCATCCATTGCTGCTATATCCATCTTTTGGTCAACTTCTTCTCCGTCTCTCATACCAATGAACATGCTAGACCGCTCCACACTTAGTCTTTATCTTTGATATCTTATCCATGGCTGGACCTGCATAATGGACAAACATATTAAGGATAACAAGAGTTCCCTCATTCACTTCATAAACCATCTCATCATAATCCTGAGGCATGTTGTCTAACCTTTCACCAATGCTAGCGTGCTTGTTATGATTTTCAATCTCACAATGAGATCTCAAAATATGCATATCGGCTACCTCAAAGCTTGTTCTCTCCTCATCTATACCTCTATTTTCAGCTTTATCATATGGCTGAACATTCACTATATCCTCTGTGTGTGTGTGCACTAGCTTGCATAACCACCTTATCCAAAGCTTCTATCATGAAAAATTGCAACTCTACGTGGTTGCTCCATTCACCCACCTGCAACTCTTCATGGTTGAAATTTTATTTCACCTCAATTGTTTCACTCATAGAAATGTGCATCATACCTTGTTTGTCCTCAACCTCACTACCATCCAACTGAAAATTGGCAAGCTCATTGCCATCACGAACCCAAAAATAAATAAATTACCCACTCATGGGACTTCTCAACCACTTCCCATAACCACACAATGGGTATCCAACTTTCAGTGAATAATGTATCACCTCTTCATCCTTCTTCATGATGATATCTCCACCTATGGGCTGCTCATAGCTCACATACACATTGTTGTTTTAAAAATCAGCATTAAGCTTTACATATAGAAGCCTCTCCTTATTGCCTTCCAAGATAACCTATTCATTGGTGCACCTATGCACCTCCATGCTACTTCTCAAAGAAACCTTTGTCTTATCAGATGACAGCACCCCATCTATATTTTCTCTCTTGGCAATACGCTTTTCACCATCACTCTCAAATGTCTTCACATGAAGCTTCTTCAACCATCCCGATTGCAATTTTGGGTGCACAAAATGCCCCAAATATCTTGGAAACCATATGTTCCCACTCAAAAAATTTCCTCTTACCTTTCCTTTGTTTCCTCACTTGGATATCTTTTCAATACGTGGCTGCAACTCCACTCAATTGCTTACACACAATTTTTACCATCATGGGGTCAATAATATTCATATTCATATTCATAAAATACATCTCTAGCTCAACTATCCAAGTCATGAGCTGTTCTAAACTTTCTTGTCTACAAAACAAAGAAATATTATTCAAATTTTTACCTCTTTTCTCTACCACAACATCGGCTGGTCTCTTTCCTCTATTGGCCTCTTTTTCTCTACTTTCTTGGCCCCTATCTAAAGTGTCTATCTATGCTTGCAGATACAAAAATCTCGCCATCAACTCTTCCTCATCACCATCAAACATAGCTACACCAACATCACTTTGTGCAAACATATCCAATCTTACCTAGAACGCTTTCAACATCTCTGTCAACTCACATATCTCACGTGCCCTTCATTTGTGTGCCATATCTCACCATGAATCAGCAGGATCCTCTTTCATAACCTGCAATGGACTTCAAATTACGTCTCATAAACTCCTTCGATCTTGTAGGACTTCACACAGCTGCAACTACCTATGCAAGCTTCTCTCACAACTTGCAGCTCTATGTAGACTTCTCTCGCATAGCCTACCACACATTGAAGACTTTTCCAAACCACAAACATAATTGCAAGGACACTACCTTGCTTTGATTCAAGTTGGTGCAAGCACGAGGAGTGGGAAACCAAATTAAGGTTTGCCAATATCTCTCGTGTTGTAAAGTTCAACAAATTGAATAGACTCACTCAGGAATTTCGTCAAACACTGACAAAATTCTAATAAAAATTCAAACACTTCATTTATGCAATAGATTACAATTCAAATTCTACCATAATCTGGCTTGCTCAATAATCAAATGCATGGAGGACAAAAAACACTACGCTATGGTTTCAAAACAGGACTTCTGCCTTCAATTAGCAGTTTTACCAACATATTCGGACCAAGGAAAATGTCAACAAACAGATCTGTCCTGTTCTGTGTAATTTTATCTGAAGAAATCTGAATCCCCCTCCTTTTTATTTATCTAGGCTAATTTAATAACCCTTCGTCTTCTCCAGATGTCTCCACATCTTTTCCTACATTACAACTCCCAAGGGAATGCCAAGAGCGAACAAACAGGACAAAATCCTGTGTGAGCATCTACATGTGTCTTAATCGGGCTTTCAAAGCATAAACCCACTTCTAAATTATATTCCCCAAGATCCTGTCAGTCTTCTAGCAGTCGTTTTACATAAGAAGATGTAATCAAACTTTCTTGAGGCACATTTCTTTTATTGAAGAAGACTTTATCGGGATTATGAAGGCATTTGAAACCGTTACGACGCAATCAGTTTTGGAATAATGATCATAACAGATATCTTTATAATGTTTACATTCTTGTTCTGCCATTTACTATAGAATGCTCCAGTGAACTTCTCACAGACCTGGGTGGACTTTTGGTTGCCACAAAAAACTGTTTGAAACACAAATGCACTTGGACCCAGTCGGGTGTTGATTGAAACACAAATGCACAAAGGGTCATTCCAAGCATTCAGTACTGTCACGAATCTTATCTCATACCAAGACCATTTTGGGCTTTACACTGTCGATTGCCTCTAAACGAAATCTTTAACATGTGCTAAGACATGTTCAGATTCTGTGTGTACCGATTACTACTATTTGAAAATCTCATCAGGCACTATAGAAACTGTTCGGGCTTCTCCTTACCGTATAACACAGTGATAGAAACTTGGGCTTTATAACGAGTGCTAAAACTTGTGTTTGAATAGACTCTACCCAGTCGGGTCTCACTTTTCCACATAAACCATGAGCACCAATGAATCCTGAACTACAAATCCTTTTGTAGGCAGACCTCTATACTTTCCTAAAGAGTCTGCAAACTCGCAGAAAGGACCATCAATATCAAACGTTGATATACTTGAATCCACAAGAGGTGGAGATGTGAGGGTAAATTCCATACAAGGTAGGACGTATTAGCTCTGCCATGTTCCCCTCGATCACGATGAAGTTTTTGTCACCATTTATTTGTTAGCATATTATTGTATTTACCTTAGGTTATTTACTAAGGTAATTTATGTTGGTTAGTTGCCTTAACCACTTTGGTTAAGAGGTTAGTTGTTTGTTTGGTCTTTGCTATTTCATGCAAGTCGACGTAGGTTAGTTTTCTTATACCCGTCTCATGCTTCACGGGTATTTCATTTGTTTGCCTATTTAATAGGCCTTCATGCTTGGTTGAACATGTTGAAGAAGTGCTCTGCGGTTCTCAATCTCATTTTCTCTCTGTGTTTTGTTTAATCTAATATGTTATCAGAGCCTATGGTTTGTAGAACCTGAGTGGAGGTTTGTGGAAGCCAGAGAGAGGTCGGTGTCTTGTCAGGGAGGAGCTTCAGGCGCCCAGTGGAGAGCCGAGGAAAGAGAAAACATCACGGAATTCAGAAAACTCAACTAGAAGGTCTGAAAATTGCTAGGAAGCATCGGAAGGCTAAATAAGACCAAAAGGAAGTGACAACAGGCCGTTTTAGAGGCTCAGAAGCCTCTGTTGAATTTATCATTGCAAGGGTGCTGTAAGGATTCGGCAAAATCAGAAAAATTCATTTCTTCATCTTTTTCAGTGAAACAAAAGCCTAAATCGCGAGTTAAATCAAAACTAAGACACTGGTGAAAATGGTTTGCAATTTGGTTGAGAAACGGGCTCAGAATCTTCCCCTGAAATTTCAGAGGTAGGCCAATTTTTTAATTGGCTGAATTTTTTATAAAATTTTTAACCTAAAGTTTTAATATTTCAATTATTTTTTATTTTTTAATTGAAATAAATCAAAACTTTAGCCAATAAGAGTTATTGGGGACCTACCGCTGACTAATAATAACATAAGCATCTGGAAAGCTAAAAATTTCACCGTTTTCTAAGTTTTTAAATCTGAATGTCAACGGAGAAGGAATTTTTTAAATCAGAATTGTAGTTTTCCCGATTTAATTGTTTCAGTGGTAGAATTTTTGTGATCTTGCAAACGATATTGAGTTTGTTGTTGAAAACGGATAGGGTTGTTCAGTGTCAATATAGAATCAGTGTGTAGAAGGAATTAAAAAAAAAGTCATTATAGTTTTTTTGATTTTATCATTTTCGTGAAAAACTAGGTAAAATGGCTAGTATTCAACACCTGTTACTACCAGATTCTTAGGAATTGACTGACAAGAACTTTAGTTTGTGGAGTCACAAGGTTTTGAAAATATGTGAATATTTGAATATTGATCAAATAGTGCTCGGTAAAGAGCAAAGACCTGCCACTGCTACCAATGACTATGATAAACGTCATCGTGAGGCTCTCATGTTGTTAAAATTGTCAGTAGTAGATAATCTAATCTCAGAGGTCAAAAATGCGACTATAGCATCAGATTTATGAAAAACTTTATCTTCAAAATATCAGGCTTTTGAAGCTGGTAGAGTGTTGTATTTGAAAAATTTGTTGTTTTTCACTAAGATGCAAGAAGGTGGCTCCATTTCTGAGTTTTTATTGCAGATCAAGGACATCAGTGCCCAGTTGAAAGCAGTGCAAAAACTTGTTGATGAGAAAGATTTGATTGCTCTTGTTATGCAAAATCTTCCACCATCATTTGAGTCATTTGTGGAGTCCTTGCACATGATTGCTGAGATGCAGACTTTGGATTTTGAAACATTGTCTACATTGCTATTGCAAAAGGAGAGACGACAGGAGCAGGCAGTGTTGTCTACATCCACTTCCACAGAGAGTGCATTCTTTATCAAATAAAAGGGTAAGTAGTCTGGTAAAAATAGCTATCCATCAGAATCTTCACAAGTGGTAATAAGAGATCTAAATAGAAATGTTTTTACTGTAAGAAACCTGGTCACCTTAAGAAAGATTGCATGAAAAGACAACAGGATATGGGTAACCCCAGAAAGAAAGCTCATCATGTGAATGTAGCTGAAGGTGAAGGTGAGGAATCACCAGATTTTGCTTTCATGGCTTCCAGTGGTAATTCTGTAGTGGATCAAACTTGGTACTTTGATTCAGGGGCATCTCGCCATTATACATGTCATAAGGACTGGTATGTGGATTTTGTTGAAGATAACAGTAGTAATGAATCTATATCTTTGGTAGATGGTACAACATATTTTGTGAAAGGATTTGGTAATGTTCATACAAGTTTTGATGGTACAGTAAATTATACAGTCAAGAATGTTAGGTATGTACCGGATATGAACAAAAATCTTCTTTCAATCAGTGAGATCACCTCAAAATCTAATTTTGTTGTAAAATTTCAAGAACAACAATGTTTAGTCACCACTAAAGATAATAGGATTATTGCTGTTGGGATTGGTGAGAAAGGCTTGTATAAGCTTGCAGATCCAATCAAAGCAAAGGCAAGTGCACTTGCAACGGTTGATAGCACAAGTTCACTGTGGCATAAAAGGTATGAGCATTTGAATTTTCAGTATTTGACTACATTGAGTAAGACTAAGATGGTTAAGAGGATTCCTTCTATTCGACATAGTCATCATGTATGTACTGGATGTCAGTTGGGGAAGCAAGTTAGACATTCATTTGATGTTGGTAAAGCTTCGAGAGTAAAGGGAGTATTGGATCTAGTACATGTGTATTTGCATGGTCCAATGCAGACACCTACCCCTTTTGGTGCCCGTTATTTCCTGTTACTGGTTGATGATTTCTCTAGGAAAAAGTGGGTATACTTTCTAGTGAAGAAATCTGATTGTTTTTCTAACTTTTTTACTTGGAAAGCTATGGTTGAAAAATAGGCAAGACGGCCAGTGAAATCTCTTAGAATGGATAATGGGGGTGAGTTCATCTCAAAATAGTTCAAGGAGTTTTGTGCCACTAAAGGCATACACAGACAATATACTACACCTTACACTCTGCAGCAAAATGGAGTTGTGGAAAGGCGTAATAGGACGGTGATGGACATGACTCACTGTATGGTCCAAAGCAGAAATGTCCCATATAGGTATTGGGCAGAAGCAGTGAATACAACAATATACATCCTCAACAGAAGTCCTACAAAAGCTTTGGAGAATATGAATCTAGAGGAGGCTTGGTCAGGTTGAACTCCAGATGTAAGTGATTTCAAAATTTTTGGTTGTGTAGCTTTTGCAGTTATTCTTAGTCAAAAGAGAAAAAATTTGGATGCAAAAAGCAAAACATACATGTTTGTTGGATACAGTGATTAGTCAAAGGCCTATAGATTACTTGATGTTTCTACTAACAAAGTTGTGGTAAATAGAGATGTCATAGTAAATGAACAAATGCCATACTTCACAACAACTGGTCAAATCTCAGATATTGAGTCATTGTTATCTAATGATTCAATCATTAGTTATAATGTGAAAAGTGAGCAGGATTCTTGTTCATCAGTGGAATCACATTCCAGGGAGGGAATTGATACAGGTCATTGTGAGGTTTCAGCAGAACAACCAAAGAAGCCAAAGTGGTATACTGCCACAATTGAAGCACTAAAAGGAGACTTGCCACAAGGTGTGGAAGGTAGAAGACTGAGATCAAGAAAGTAGTTTGGTAATAAAGGTGAGCATGTCAATCTTGCTCTAACAACTGTTGTTTCACAAGTATTTGAGCCTACTTCTTTTTCAGAGGCCAAAGGGAAGTCTGAGTGGGAATCAACTATGTAATTAGAATATGATTCCTTGATGAAAAATAAGACTTGAGTTGATGGAACTACCACTAGGAAAGAAATCCATTGGTTGTAAGTGGATTTATAAGGTAAAATAGAAAGCAGATGGTTCCTTGGACAAACACAAAGCCAGACTTGTTGCAAAAGGTTATGCATAAGAGGAAGGGGTTGATTATGAGGAGACTTTTGCTCCAACCACCAAGATGGTAACTTTTCATTTAATTATTGCTATTATTGCTCAGTTTGGATGGCAGGTGCACCAAATGGATGTAAAGAGTGCTTTCTTGAATGGAGATCTAGAGGAGGAAGTCTACATGGTTCAGCCATAGGGTTTTCAAGTTCCTGGTAAGGAACATCTTGTTTGCAGGTTGATAAAGTCCTTGTATGGACTTAAGCAGGCTCCTCGAGCTTGGTATACAAAAATAGACTCATATCTTAGGGAGTAAGGTTTCAAAAGGTGTAACTCGGAACCAACTCTCTATGTAAAGGTGTCTGGTGATGATATCTTGATTCTCATTATATATGTTGATGATATAGCCATCACTGGGAGTAGTACTAGTCTCATTCATCAAATGAAAGCTGATGTTTGTTGTACTTTTGACATGACAGACTTAGGACTACTAAAATACTGTTTAGGTGTTGAGTTTTGGCAAAGTGGTAATACTGTATTAGTGTCACAGAATAAGTATGCCAATTCATTGCTAGAAAGGTTCAGAATGATGGATTGTAATCCAACTCACACACCTATGGAAGCAGGAGCTAAAATTTCAATAGAAACTGATTCACCTTCAGTCAATGAAACAGTGTATTGGCAGCTAGTGGGTAGTCTCATTTACCTCACTACCACTCGACCGGATATTTGTTTTGTAGAGAGTTTTCTATCTCACTTCATGTCTAAACCACATGAAGTCCATTGGTTAGCTACAAAACAAGTATTAAGATATGTCAAAGGTACTCTTGACTTTGGCATACTGTATAAGAAGTCTGTAGATTTTGAACTTTCAGGATATTCTGATTCTGATTGGGCAGGTTCAGTTCATTCAAGAAAATCTACAACAAGGTATGTTTTCACTTTTGGTTTAGGAGTTTTCTCATGGCAGAGCAAACTAAAAACTACAGTAGCATTATCTTCAACAGAGGCAGAGTATAAAGCTGTGGTCAGTGCAGGTTGTGAAACCATGTGGATAAAGTAAATTTTGGAGGATCTTCAATTTAAGTCATCAAAGTCTACTCCAATTTTTTGTGACAGCCAAAGTGTTTTGAAGATGGTGAAGAATCCAGTATTTTATGCTAGGACCAAACACATTGAGGTTCACCATCATTACATTTGACAGTTGTTTACAAATGAAGACATTAGTCTCTTCTACTGTCCCACTACAGAGTAGCCAGCTGATATAATGACCAAACCACTTGGTACAGACAAGTTCATAAAATTCAGAGATAAACTTGGTTTTATTTCTAGTTTAGTCATTAAGGGAGGGTGTTAGCATATTATTGTATTTACCTTAGGTTATTTACTAAGGTAATTTATGTTGGTTAGTTGCCTTAACCACTTTGGTTAAGAGGTTAGTTGTTTGTTCGGTCTTTGCTATTTCATGCAAGCTGGCGTAGGTTAGTTTTCTTATACCTGTCTCATGCTTCACAGGTATTTCATTTGTTTGCCTATTTAATAGGCCTTCATGCTTGGTTGAACATGTTGAAGAAGTGCTCTGCTATTCTCAATCTCATTTTCTCTCTGTGTTTTGTTTAGTCTAATATTATTTCAATAACTCTGTTCACCAGAGCACGTGTTTGCCACAAGCGACCTCGTGGGTTCAATAATAAGTGCAACATTTTGAGAATACACTAGTTCCTGCATATAATTAATAAGATTCATTGGTGTGGGAAGCACAATTTTAAGTATAGCGTTGAAATGAAGGTTGATATCACCAACAAGAACCCACCAAGAGCAATAAAAATTGGCACAAAAACCAAGAAGACTTCCTCCACACATACCAGCCAAAACAGAAACAAAAAAACTATGGCAAACAAATAATGTTTTTGGAGATGCAAGATTGCATAAGTCCACATATGCTCTTATGCTCCTGCATTAATGAAGTACCAATTTCTAGTCCATTGCCCCAATTTAATTTAGTCAGTTTTTTTTTCTATTTTTATATATTCTCTCATTTTTATTTTTAAATAATTTTATTCTCTAACGATCATTTTGGCCTCCTCCCTAAAAATGAAGGAGGCTAAGATGATCATTATAAAATAAAATTATTTAAAAATAAAAGTAGGAGAATCTATTGAAATAAAAAAAGCCCTGGCAATTTAAATTGGGACAATGGACTAGATATTGGTAGTCCATGGAATTCAATTTTGAATTATTTAAAAAGAAGAGACATAAACTACCTAAAATGGATAACCCTTTATAATATTTTTGTAATTTATGCACACATTGTTTTGCATTGTTAATAATTTTTCCTTTTGCTTGAGGTGACCAATTTGAAATGAGCTAAACATATAAGTTTTCTTATTATTCAAGGTGGTCTCATGAGCTGTTTTATTCCAATGAGCATCTTCATTTTTATATTCTCCCTAAAGATGGATATACATATTGTATCCAAAAATTCAGATCTAATTAAAATTAACATGGTGATATCCTTTGTTTGCATGCACTGAGATGGGTTTTTAGAGTCCTTGTTCATGAAGGCCAAGTCCTTTTTCTTTGTAATTCATGAATTGACACATTTTTTTTTGCTATAGTATACTTCTTGTTTTGAAAATAGGAGGTTAGGTCATCATAATATAGTGAGGAGTCATAGAATATTTTGATCTTATCATTTTCAAGAAGGTTTATTTTGATAAATGAGGTTGAGCCAAACTAATAGGTTGCTAGAATTTAGTTTGTTATTCTAAAAAATGATGTTAGTCTTTACTTTCCTATTCATATCAGGCATGCCATGGATTTTATGAGAAATAAGGAGTTAAGTCGTAAATAGGGAATTTTGGATTTCATTATCTACAAGTACCTTCTCCACTTCAGGCATGGTAGTGGAGGTTTTGATACATAAGGGATATGGCATGGTGGATGACCCAGATGTGTGTCATGATGGTCAAGGATGGATTCATAGAAGATGATATAATTAAGTATAAACACATCAAAGATGGGTGGTTGATCAAAGAAGGGTAGTGGATAAAATATGGTTTCATCAAAGATTGATCAGTCAAAGATGGGTTCATAAAAAATGGGCACGTTCAATATTAGTTCCTCAAAGATGGGCTCATTGAAGATGGGTTGGTTGTCTTGGGATTGATTTGCAAGTAGAGTAGTCTAATCATTCTTTGAAGAGGGATCTTGACATATCCTCAATTACTAGTTTTTGGACATGGATACACTCGGTTCTTGCAGAAATGACATACCTCGGAGTGGAAAAGATAGGATATAGATGGATTTCTATGGATCAAGGGCCTAATTGGTGCTAGAGTTTTCATGCTTTTATTGTTATGGATCAGGGACCTAATTGGTAGAGTGTGGTTGGGTTGTGGTTGATTTTAGGATTATCAATTATGGGCTTGTTGATTTTGGGATTGTCACTGAATTTTTGTCAAATTTTGTGAAAGTGTATCTTTCATAGCTTAAAAGTTAGATAGGTATGGGATGGTTGATGGTTAAATTGTGAAGTCTTGGATTTTCCACTATTGTATTTGTTAATAAGTATAATATGAAGTGGGTTTTTAATGGTTTAAGGGATCGATGGGTATTGAAATTTTGATGGGCTAACTATTGTGGGATTGACTAAGAAATGAAGGTATTTATGTCAAAATATGGATATGAGATGTTAGGCTCACCAACTACTGGATTATCTATTGGATTTGGTTAAGTATGATTTGATTTTGGAATTGGGGTGCTATAAATTGTTTCAATTTGCATTTGACGTGGGGGATATCATGAGTGAGATTTTAACTAGTGGAGGGGAGGCTTGATAACTTTATGAAGCTATCATTATCATTTTTATCTTGATTATATGGTCTATTGAAATGAAATGGATATGGAATAAAAGGGTTATTATTTTGTTTGAAATTCCATTGGATTAAGTTTGATTATGGTTTAATTTACATTTGGATAGGTAGTTCACAAGATGGATGAAATGAAAACACATGCAAGCACAATCTATGCTAGTCAAGTGGGATTACAACCAAATAGTGTCCACACACATTTACTCAAAGGGTACATTTTAGTTGATCATGTGGAATGTTGTGTTCCTAGCACCACTATTTGTGGCTATAAGGATCTTATGTTAGGTTTGGCTGGTTGACTAGGGGAGTCATATATATATATATATATATATATATATTAGTATGTAAGACACAAATCCATGTGTCAAAGGTGTTGTTTGTGCCCTTGGTATTGGTGGATGAAACCACCTCACTTTAAGGTTTTGATAAAATAGAAGACCACTTAGCCAATGATGATAGCTCCTCCATGAATCAGTATAGCCTACCAAAACATAGATTTGGTCTTAATGCTTGGTGATGAAATTCAAGTCATAAGACCCTAGAGTGAAAAAAGAAATAAGTCACAAAATGTTTCTAGTTTCTAAGATCACTTGACGGCATGAGGAAAGAGCATATGTAATCATTCCTTGAGTGACACTAATAATCTAGACCATTTCTGATTTCCAAGGTCATCTTGCAGTGTGAGTACATAACATATATGGTTTTAAGCCGAACACATACAAGCGAAAACCAAAAACAAATATACAAAGTAGATTTATTTATTAATATTAAATGATTATATGTGTGTTGTTTAATTATAAGTATTTAAATAGAAAACATGTAAGAGGATCATTCATAGTTTATTTTAATTTTTGGTCTTTTTCAAGTGTAAAACTTGGAAGCTAGAAACCAGAAGACATAGATACTACAACATGGGGTATGTATGTCGACACACATGGTGCAAATTCCAAATAATAGAAGAAAAATAATGAAAAACAAAGGAGGTAGATGTCAAATTATAGGGCACATAAGATAAAACACATGATGCACACATAAAACCATAGGGTAAAAATGCCAAAACACAAAAGATATAGACTGAAATAAAAATATGTAGATGTTGATTATAGGGCACAAATTCTAAAACACAAGGTGCAAACACCAAATTATAGGGCACATATGCCAAAACATAGGGCACAAATATCATGATGTTTGTGTAGACATCAAAGTATCATAATAATATATGACATATAGGCTAAATCTAGATGCTAAGTTTATATGTAAACATATTTTTTTAGGGTGGAGAGACTGTTACACAGGGTGCAATTGTTGAAGCATAAAAAAAATATGATTTAAATCTAAAAATGAAAAAAATGGATCGAATTTGACCCTATTTAGACTCCAAAGTATGAAGACCAAGAAAATACCTCCTAATAAACAAGATAAGTAAAATATAATGGTATTTGAGTCCCACTGGGCATGCCAAAAATGTACACATGAAAAATCAGAGCCAAACAAATAGGAACTAAAAAAAAATCAAATTCCTACTCTAATTAAACAAGATACTTCTGATTGAGCTTAAAGGGGAGAAATGCACCTCCATTTACCATGAAGATCCCCTTGTGTTAATTTTATCAGATTGAAAGTTATTTTAGTTTCTCAATTGGAAACATGCAAGCATTTTGGTAATACATCTCCTTAGAGTGATGAAGATTGCTTAATGATGTTGATGGCTAAGCTCTCAAAATGGTGTCATCTCTTTAGTCTCACTTAGCTTGTTGTAAATAAGGGCGAGTGATTTTTTTATAAAATTTTGATGGGGCAAATGGATGGTTAGATTTGATTTAGAATGGAAGGAAATATTTAAGTCAACATCCTCATTTAATGAGGGGAGTTGGATATTGAATGAGGGGGTGAAATATGTAAGGATTTACTTTTATGAAGAGTGGGCTTAATTTTCACTTTGTTTATTGTCTTGTATTTTGGTGATTTGATGTGAGGTTTGTTGATTTTGATTTGATTTTATTTTAAAATTTTGATTTTAGATTGTGCATGGATTTTTATTTTTAAGACTAATCAACTAATTAATATGATTTATTAGCTGATCAATCCAAAAATTGGTGGGACTAGATAAACTCATGATAGAATTAGGATAATGTGATTAATTGATTGGGGGTGATGAAAGTGTTAGAGCAGATTAGATAGAAATTTTGATGATAGGATTAGGATGTCATGATGATGAGAGAATTAGGGTTTAGTTATATTAGTATGGAAATTATTAAATTGGTAGAAATGAACAATAATGATATTGGGGTGGTATAATTGGGATGACGATAATAGTGTAACTATAAAGAAAGGGAAATGTCGTATAACATGTGATAGACCAATACAAGAAGAAAGTGTCATAGTTTGTAAAAGTTAGAAAGAAAATATGATGTAACATGTGTGACGTTGAAGTGTCGAAAGAAATATACATTGAAGCCAATAACATCAAGTTTAAAGTGCTAACTCTATATGAAATAAATCCCTAAAGTTACATCATAGGAAGGATTATTAATTTTATATTTTAAAAATATGTAACTATTAATTTTATCCATTATTGGATTCATCTATTATAACCATAATTTTCCAAATATAACATTTTAATGATCCAAGGATGATACACCATGGAACAAACTCATACATACTAGAGGACCCACTAATATACGTATCCTAATAGTAGCCAATGTTGTTGTAGATGACATTAATTTGGATTAATTTATTTTTATATATCTAAATTATTGATAGATAATTTGACACACCAACTTAAGTAGGATGGAAATCCACCAAACCTCTCCTAAAAAGATATGGAATCTCCCCAAGATTTATTTCTGTGGGTCTTGGCTTGTAGGGTAACCCAATGGCTAATGTGAAACTATTCCATTACAAGGAGCATGTTTGGAATGATTATTGGATAAATGATAGGTAATAGTTCTCTTGTGAATTAGTTAGTCAGATAATCAACAAGAATGAATTTGACATGAAGATACAGTTAATTTATTACATTTTTTCATTGCATACACATATTTAACAATGCATAAGTAAAAATAAACAAGGTTTGCAATTAAGATAATCATGTAAACATAGATTACCAATTTAAATCTAATCTACCTACTTTAACTGATTTATAAAAAGAGTAAAATATGAGGGTAAAGAGAAAGATGTAAGCCTAGTTTGTAACTAAAATAAATCTAATTCACTCAATTTAGATGAACTCCATGGAATCAATTTATTTCGTGATCAGTATGCACATAAACATGAACAAAGATGATGTAAGAGTATAAGAGTACTTCAACTATGAAGAAATATGGATAAAATCACTATATACATGTGTATATAATGAACAATAATCTTCAAAACCTTTAAATTGATATATATTTGTTTGAAAAACAATGTTTGGATCCATCAAAATTAGGGAAAATATAGAAAAATATTTCATAAAGACATTTCTCACAAGGAAAACAAACTATGAAAGCAAGAAATTATAGAAAACAAGTGTCTTGTCATCTAATCTACTCTTTATTAAAAAGTAAACCAACCCTTTATAAGTATCTTTACTAGATTTATATAGTTTTTTAATCAAATATCACCCACCCACCAAGTAGTTACAAGCATTAAATGATAAGCACCGACCAAGAACTAAATTCCATGTGAAATTGCATATCCAAGGCAATACATACTAAAATCATTAATGATAGGCTCACCTTAAATTCAAGTGTCATAAAAGTGCTGAGCATAATAAAATATCCCAAGTGTCCACATTCAACACAATAACCTATTCATATATGCAAAATTTCTTCCTACTTTATCTCCTTTGTAAACTTCCAATGTGTGAGTCATAGCTCCATTTAATGTTGGTGATAAGTCCTACCTTTAATAATGCATTCCTCTTAGTTATCCTACAAAAACATTAAATAAAACTTATTAATTTATTATGAAAGGTGAAATATATAAAAAATTATAAACACACATAATTTAGAAGTAATAGAGTCCTGTGATTAAAATGTTGATAGGTTTTACATTTTGCATTTCTCTAATTTTAAATTAACACCATTTTGAACATGGAAAAAATAGATTTATAATGCAACAAATGACATAAAAAATAGAGATGAAGATCAAAATATATAACTTAAAAACTACCATGCAATTGCAAGTAACTAACTCAACATCTTTAGAATAGGTACAAAGATAAATTCATAGGATAAATCATGATCAATACCTATCATATCTTATATTTATGGAAAGCTCTTGAAAAGACACTCAAAATGACATTTTAATTTTTTTAAAAAAAATTAAGTTAATCCATATGCACTATCCTTTAATTACTTTATGATCAAAAGTTGGTTAAGTGACAAACCTTCTGTAAATGGCCATTTTTTTGTAGTCATATCTTTTTATTGGAAAATAAAAAAATTGTGAAAATAACTACATTGATTCTAATATTATAAGGGGATTATCATAAAAAAAAAAAATCAAATTGGAATTTATTTTATTGTACAAACATAGGTTTGAAACTTGCATACAAGATATATTTGAAAATTGGAAATACATAAAATGACTAAGTAAAAATAGCACAAAGTTAACTCTTTATACATTATTCACCATGGTATTCTAATGACATTTGAATAATCTCATGAAAATTCTCATAATAAATTAAAGTGTTTTGATTGTGTGAAGTGCCTCCTAAAAATTACTTAACGAAATTTGAAAATTAGAAACAGAGAAATAAGACAAGAAAAAATCATTTCACATTTAAATTTTTATTGTTGTAAATTTAATAGTTGGGAAATGTTATTTTTATTTTTTGCTAATTTAAGACGTGGAAAATAATTTATTGAAAATTTATTCACCTTAAAATTATTCTCACATTTGGATATCAAAATAAAAAAATTTAAGATAAATTTATATAATTTACCCCTAAGAAAATTAGTCTTAAAAGTGCACACTAACTAGATTTGACAATTGAAAAGATGTAAAAAATGAGTAAAAATCAATGCAAATGCCAATTTTGTTTTATAAAAATTTAACACATGGGAAATAATTTATTTATAATTTCTTCACCTTCTCATTATTCTCATGTTTTTTTACCATCTTGGAAAATTTTATGATAAATAGATATGATTTGATTATGCGAAATTCCTCCTGAAAAGTGTTTTTTGGTCAAATTTGAAAACTGGAAAGACATAGAAATCAATGCATAAGCTTGTTTTGATTATTTAAAATTTATCATATAATAATAAATTTTTTACCACTTTATTTTTACATTGAATTCTAATGACATATTAATATCATCATGTAAAATTTTCACAAAATTTGACTTCATTTAATGGTGTGAAACTATGTTTAAAAAGTGCACAATGGTAATATATAGAAGTTACATTGTACACCCAAAACACTAAAATTTGTATCTAAAATTAGAATAAGGTTTTAAAAGATAAAATAAGGTACCAAGATTTCTCAATGTGAAATTAAAGCATATTGTGAAAACAACAAAACAAATATGTAAAAGAAAGTAATACTCATAATATTGAATTAATCTTACTTATCCACCAAAATATTCCCTCTTCATTGCCCTTCCATTGAAATACTAATTACCATAGGTTATAAATGTAAATAATAGATCGGTGAAGGGTCATTGGAAACTATACTTGTTATATTAGTGTGTGCAAGTGGTATATCAATAGAAAATTCATTTTATTTTTCATTAGTAATGCTTATTATTCTAAGTGTTGAATAGGTTTAGTGATAGCTAGGGTATTATTAATGAAATATATTAGAATTCAATTCAAACT
This sequence comes from Torreya grandis, assembly GCA_037957365.1. Taxonomy (NCBI): domain Eukaryota; kingdom Viridiplantae; phylum Streptophyta; class Pinopsida; order Cupressales; family Taxaceae; genus Torreya; species Torreya grandis. Next base: position 992,249 of record JARHVA010000914.1, on the reverse strand, counting down.
TAGAAAATCAGAAGTACACTATGAAAATAAGAAATATTAGATCTAAAATAAATAATTATTAAGAGAAATCATACCTAGATTCCATGTGTTAAAAAAAAAAAAAAAGCATAAATAGAATAGTTGAATAATAAATGACCTAAAATAATGAGTGAAACAATGGTCTAGATGTGATGATGAAATTTTGTTTAAAATCTAACACCTTAATTATCAACGAACAAAATTTCTGCCTATCAACCTTTCACCGAATATGATATGACAATATTTGGGTACCAAATATGGCCCTATGTTGTTAATGTTGAATGTGTTTTGATGCACTAAATATATATTGTGAAAATTTTATAAATGTATATATTTTATGTGAATGTGTTGTACTATGTCATACAATCCTATACATACACTTCCTTGAATTTGTGGCCATAATTGTCTAGTTTGATCTTATTTTTACTCTTAGATTAATTCACCAAAAATGTTTGGAAACGAAAATGGATGAAGTTATATGGGTGAGGAAATTTCAATGGAAATGCATATACATATATTGCACACTAGATTTAGATCAAATGTAGTTATTTTATAGTTTGAATGAATAATCTGAGTGAAGGCTTCAAACTCCTCTCCTTTGTTGGGGGTTTAACTACATACAAAATTCTTACATTTGTCTTGGTAAAATTTGTAAATTAAACCTTTGATGCATGCCCTTGAGTAATGAGAAAACAATGTAGAGTGTTCCTACACATGAGTATCATTATGATTAGCAATTAAAAATTAATTCATTGTGATTTTGGATACCATATTAGACATATTACTATTATTTTTTAAATTTTTTCATAATATAACTACATAAATAATGATGATGATGATGATGATGATGATGATGGTGGTGGTGGTGGTGGTGGTGGTGGTGGTGGTGGTGGTGGTGATGGTGATGGTGATGATGATGTGGGATACCATTTGTGTGTAGGAGCTACACCATAAAACTATGTTGAAAAAAATGTTCAATAGGATAGAGGAAGTTGAGTGAACAAATATTAACAAAAATTTCCTAGGCGATACTCATGAGCCACTTTTATCTATGGATGGAAGAACAACTCATGCACATTATGACTACATACATTGTTGAGTGATGCACTTCTCAGAACCTAAAATGAACCATCTAATCAAGTATGATTTTGTGCAAGGCATCAATGGAAATTTAAATCTTTAAAATTATTAAAAATAAATCAAGTTCTTCTAAATTTAATTATTAAAAATGAAGTGTACTAGTTAGCCATAAATATATTTTTTTAATGTCATAATATTTATAATTCTTAAATTTTTTTTAGTGGAGGAAGAATATATGTTTTTAGTACCTACCATAGCACTTAATTTAGGGTCTATGATATATTTACCTTTCTCATGTGGTATAGTGTTAGTAACTCCTAATTTTAGTTGTGCAAGTAAAGTTATGAATTGTACCCAACTTTCTAGTTATGAACTGTTTATTTTGATCATTAACATGGTGTGTTCTTATTTTGAGGATGACACCAACAACCATATTATTTATTAGGATTATGCTTAATTATAGGCTTCAAATTATTAAACTTATATTTTCCTTCATACTTAGAATATTATTTCTTAGACTTATTTTTGGTTTCTTCTTAGATTTAGAAAGAAAAATTGTAGGCTTTCATTAAGGAGAATATTTGGAAAAACTCAATGTCAATTTATGATGTATGGTCTCAAGCACCTAGACTTATATACTCTAAGCTAATATTTTTATTTGATTCTTAAAAATTAAATTTAGAAATCAAGGTTGAAAGATGTTTGTATATTCTTTAACAAATTGATCATGACCATGGCATATTTGTGAAAAATTGATGTATTGGTCATCATAGTTTTCAATAGGATAATAGGTCACTTTTAGTCATTATACCAAACCATTATAGGTATCTATAGAAGATTCTAAGTCATCATCTTCATGAATAGTGTAGTTATTCCACTTTATTTATAAATAAATAAAATTTATATAGAAATTACTCCATATCAGATAATTTATTTAATTGAAAGAGCCAAAGGCTCAAATGTACACAACACAAAATGGAGGTCAATCAACTCTAATGATTTGCTTTATTCATACAAGTTTATTACATTTGTATAATTCCTAGATATCCTACAAGTATGGAGATAACCATTATCATAAATCCTATAATCTCTCTCAATCCCTAAAAACACTCTCTTATCTTTATCTCTATGAGTTTTTTCAACAACTCATTACACTACATTATATTATCTCTTACACACACTCACATTAATAATATTAATGCTCGCTCTCTATAAAATTTATAATCTTAATCACATTAAATCTCACATGTGAGTACTAATTCACTTATTTTTCTAATATTTTTAAAAGATCAAAGGTTATCTATTACTTAGATCTAGGGTTTTTTTAGTGGAAAATCTTTGCTAATTCATGAATATTCCATTTTTCTAAAATTGGTTTTGGCAATTGACCAGCAAAGAGCGCTAGGTCACCTAATTTTTTGGGTTTTAAATTATATTTATAGGTTGGCTCACCTAAAATTTAAAATTAATTTTAAAATTATGAGTATAAATTTCCATGGACTCGAAGGACATTCTAATCTATTTTGCCAATATATGTGACATACCCTAGACGCATGTCTTCCTGATCTAAATGCTAGACTACATGCTCTAGATGATAGATTGTAAACTCTAGAATCTCATTTGAAAAATGGAAAAAAAGGTCATCATAGATATATTTTATCTTAAAAATTATTGCATTTTTGTATTCCTCTAAAAACAATTAGATAATTTCAAAAAAAACATCACTGTGATCTGACTATGTATGTAAAAGTTATGCCCATTTGAAGTTCTAGACATCGTCCAGAGTCTATAGATGGTGTCTAGACCTTGTGGATGGCATCTAGAGTCTATAGACATTATCCATAACTTCAAATGGGCATAAATTTTGCATGTGGAGTTAGATCAAGGTAATTTTTTTTGAATTTGCCTAGTTTTTTTAGAGGAATCGAAATATGTAATAATTTTTAGGATAAAATATATCTATGATGACATTTTTATATTTTTCAAATGAGCATCTAGAGCATATAGTCTAGCCTCCAAAGCATGTAGTTTAACATCCACAAGGTCTAAATGTCATCCATAGGGTCTGGACACCATCCACATGGTCTTGATAGAGGTGCCTAAATGTTATGGTCAAGTGACACATAGGATTTGCCTTTTTAACAAAACTAGTTTCCATTTACTTCGCCAATAATTTGAAATGTACTTTTTAATATTCATTAGAATTTTACATAGAGATTTTTCCTAAGGGCCCTTAAAAAAAACCCTGCTTAAATCAAAATATTCATTTATCACATATTATGAACATTTTAAATTTAGCCAAATATATATGGAATTTACATCTATTTTTTTCTTTCAAATATAAGGATGTTTATATTTACATGTACCTTGTATAGAGTTTGACCATTGAAAGGCCATTGTGAAGGAGCTATGTCAAAAGGAGAATGAAAAGCTTAAAAGATAAAAATGATTGATAATTCCAACTCTTTCACATATGTTCTATTATTCTAAACATTCTTGTTGCCTCTACAAAACATCCTTTGTCATTTTATAAAAAAATTATAAATTAAATGTCTTTGAATCTATTTTTTCTACCATCTAAGGATGTCAGGTAAGGTTTGAATAAAGGTCATAAGTTTTGAGTGTTAACTTCTTGCAATCAAAACTTTTATAAGTTGGCATACAAATAAAGAAACATTTCATATGGAAACTTAGATATCACTAAACTATCATATGAATCATGCATTATCTCATATGAAAACTTAGATATCACTAAACTATCATACAAAGCATGCATTATCTTATACCATTGATAGGTGCCCTAAAATAACTCCATAAAAAACAAACTTAACAAATTAAATTTGTTAGTGTGAAAAAAATAAATATAAAACAATAAAAATTGAAAAATATCAAAAATATCGAAAACAAAAATAAAGATGAAAAAATTAATAAAAATTAAATTAAAATTATAAGTTATAATATTATATCATGTAATAATTATATATAATAATCTAAAAGTTTGATTGAGTTACAAAATATTTAAACACTACAGTAATTTATAGTCTATCTTTGCTAATATAAATAATAGTTGAATACAATTATATACAAATGTAAAGGACAAAATGTCAATAAAAAAATTACAAAACTGATTATCAACGACTTCATAACTATTCTTAATCATTGGTTTGTCATTATCCATGAACTTTTCTTCCTAGTTGCTTAAAATAGTACTGGCAATGTTGGAGATGTGAGACATCAAAAATGATGACTTATGACTTATGGGTATGAACACGTATTTGGGATTGTCCGAAAGGTGACGAGGAGTATGATAGATGGCATCAATTACTATCTTTATACAATGATTAACTTATCTAACATATCAAATCATAAATTAACATAATATGCAAAGATATAACATCTAGTAACATATAACAACATATATTTCTTCATATTACCGTAAGACAAGTCAAATGGTAACATAATAACATGGGAAATAGAAAATCATTACATTGAATTGTTAGTCCATAAAATATGTCAATGTTCGCCATAAGAAAAGTAGTAAGTTTTTCCCCCAAATAGATGGTGCAAGCATAATATGGATCATGGTTGCACACTAAAAGCATTAAATATAATGAATAAATGGAATAAACATTAATACAATGAAGAACATGCTATGCAGAAAAGTAAACATGATAAGAAACATTATAAACAAAATTAAACATGTGATAAGGCATTCATATACCATTTGCCTTTTATGTTGTAGGTTCAATATTAATAAAACATTTTTGATCCAAACAATATGGATTGCTTTTTCGCCTCTGCCAATTTGCAACTAAATATTCCAAGTCTGCAGTATGAATATTGATGTATAAGCCTAAATTATCTATGTTTGAAAAATAAAACAGTATATTTTTCTTAATGTTTCGCGTATATATATATATAATTTTAAATATATAAAACCTTTAACCGTTCACCCAGGGTCAACTTACCAGCAACTTAATTTCCAGCTATCAAATAATGAAAGAAATAATAGTATAGTCGTACCTTATGAAGGAGGAGGAATGCTATTAATAACTTCTTCTATTTGCAGAACAGTTTTATCAGTTAACCTTTGAAAATCAGGATAACAATTTCCATTATCATCTGCTTCAATATAACCACTTTCATATAGAGAGCAAATCATTTCTTGTAATAGGGAATTTTGGGTGCCATTTTTTAGGGTCAGGAGGTGGTTGGGCTGTTGTTGAACATTTTTCCTGTGACTCTCACTCAGTGGCTTCTCTTCATCATCATCATCATCATCATATTCTTCTGCTGCCTCATTACTGTTATCATCTTCTTCCTCATTATTGTCATTATTGTCTAAGGTTATAATAATGTTGTAAGTATGAAGAGAGTTTGGATTGGAGTAATGCGCAGAACTACTTTTGTTAGAGCTGTCTATCCACTTCTTAATGTCTTGGAATTTCTGGCCGTCATAAGCCAAGGAATAGTAAGGCAATCTATACAGAATTTGGTTGTCTGGTGTTTCGATCCCACATATTGAAAGTAGCAGTTTCTTTCTCTTATCGGTGAGATATTCAAGATTCAAAATCTTTAATAGCTTTTGTTTGTACTTCTCAGAGGTTCTAGGTGTTGGAGGTTTGGCATTAGGATCGGCTAGGGTTTTACTTCGAAAGGTTTGCCTTTTCCGTGTAGGGGGGTTCACTTTCGCTGTCGGCGGTTTGGTAAATTTTTGTTTCTTATTTTTGTTGGGGTGTTCCGTCTGTGTTTCTTCTTCTTCTCCTCCTCCATACGGGCGTTTGCTTGAACTCCGTCGTTGTGCAGTTATTTCTGTGGATGATTTGCTTGAAGGCTGCCAAGTAGTTTCTGTGTAAGTCTTGTTTTGAATTTTTTTAAGGGTAAATATATCGAGCATGGCATCCATGGTCTCCTGTTCTAATTCATCTAAGTAGGTTTGGAAGCTGGTAATGCTTTTTTCAATGCATTTTACGTTGCCCATTGATCGTTGGGAACGATGTATACCAAGATCTGTGAATTAAATACAGCATTTCGATCCAATTTCCATTTAGATGAGATGTAAATGCAGTTTCTTTTTTTTTCTTTAATCTTAGTTGAATTTAAAAAAGTATCAAGAGACGCCACTTTTAGTTATATATTGTTCTTAATATATACATAATTCTTTTTGATAGCTGAACTCTTATTATAATACTTGTTTAACATTTAGTTAATAACAATATAATATAACTAAATAGATCATATCATTGTAAGATTTATAATTATTAGAGGTTCAATACATGTACATGTAAGATTTATAATTATTAGAAGTTCAATGATCAATACATGTACATCTATGTATATATATATATTGGATCATTTTTTTTTTAAACATATTTAAAATTTATTATTTTGAATTGATTTAAAGTGTGACTTTTCCTCCAATTCATAAAAGAAAATAAAAATATATATTAAGCACATATTAAACCAACCATAAAATAAATTCAAACAATGATATGGTACCATTAAATGCCACGTGGATGTCAAATTAGATGCTCAATTTCTGTTCCTTTCCCTTATATACCTTATCACACTTTAAGATGGATATAGATTACTCCAATGTACCATTATTCTTTTTGCATACCCTATACTATAGTAATGTTATATTGGATAGTGGGGTTATAACAAAATGTAATATATCTATCTTATATTATTGATGAAATAGGCCTAATATATATAATAAAATAAAATACTAACTTAGATTTAATTTTTAATAGATAATATATTAAAATAAAAAATAAATATCAAAAGGGAGTTATGAAGAATATGCAATTTGTCATAAATTTGGAGACATTTATAAAAAATAAACATTAGAAAATAGGGTTAAATGGTGATGTGAACAAAACTCAAATAACTTAAGATGAATAGAATATTTTTTTCTTTTTATAGTATAATTCTTTAAAAGAGTGGGGTTGTTTCTATTGAAATGTAGATATGAAAACAATAATTTGATGATCATGTTCATCTACTCTATAGAATTATGAATCTCACACGCTTTTCTAAAATTCATCATATATCTTTGAAAGACTAATATTCTTCTCCAAAACCATAAAATTCATCATGGACCAGTAAAAATAGTGGATTGACTAGGAGGTTTTATTGTCCCTTCATTATTATTAAACCTTAGACTTAAAAATAATAGAAATCAACACTCAATGCAAGTTAAGAAGCAATTTGTGAATGTAAGGTGTAGTACTATATTCATTTTCATGCTATAATGAATGTGTGGCAAAGGAAATAAATAATTTAGATATTAATTTAATTAATTTTTAAATTATTGAATTCCTTTCCCTTGCACTTTCTAACATATCACCAAAACTTGAGTCTAAAGCTGGAGTGGAAGCTGGTGGCATGTGGACAATATTTGAAACTAGTTTTTTCCCACCTAGTTGGGCCCCCTGAGTGTGACTGATGGGATCATGGATCCAATGGGGGTCATTGCGGGTGGCAGTACCTCTGGGGATCTGTCCAAGAATTTGGTAGTGGATAGTCCATCCAACGAATGGAAGAAGGCACTTACAGGTGAAAAGACGTGTCCCTTGAAAGGCATGTTGAGCCTCCCTGTTATCTCAGAGGGCATGGCACTGATTATCCCAGATGATCTGGTGGAGGAAATCATGGCATCCATGGACCTTACGCTGGTAGGTAAGTTTTTTTCTTTCCGTCATAATATCGAAATGGTTAGGAAATGGGTTCTGTCTAGGTGGAAAGTTAAAGGTAGTGTTTCGATCACTGCCATGGCAAGAGGTCTATTCTTTTTTAGATTTACGAATAGGGAGGACATGATCACTACCCTTGTTGGAGGACCCTGGCTGTATGGACCACATTCTCTTACCTTATGCTCGTGGAAAGCAGGATTTGATCCTAACTCAGACCTCAATAAGACTACTCCTACTTGGGTAAGACTGCCAGGGTTCCCTTTGGAATTTTAGGATGAATTTTTTTCATAGTTATTGGCAATTCTATTGGCCAATATGTCACTTCAGATCATATAACCAGAACAAAGTCCAGATGTGTGTATGCTAGACTTTGTGTCAATGTTGAAATAAATAAGACTCTCCCTATGACCATAGAGCTAAACTCTAAATATGGGACCTAGACTTACCCAATTACTTATGAAAATGCTACCACTTTCTACTAAATATGTAAGAGGAAGGGACATTTAATGACACAATGCACAATGAAGCAAAGGGGGAGGAAAGATGATTCCTAGAATGAAGGGGAGGAGCAAGCGAAAAGCAAACAGGAAATGAAGAGTAATGTGGAAAATCCTAACAATACAAAAAAAGGAGAGGAGGAGAAGGGAAAGGAGGATATCCCTAGTAGTGAAGGAAAAGCTGTCCCAAAGGAAAATATAGTATTAGATGATAGTCAGAAGGATACAAAAAAAGGAGAGGAGGAGAAGGGAAAGGAGGATATCACTAGTAGTGAGGGAAAAGCTGTCCCAAAGGAAAATATAGTATCTGATGATAGTCAGAAGGCCATATCTAACACAGTCAACACTTTAGAAAAATAGACTAATATGTCTAAGGAAGGGGCAGTAGGTAACCTTTTGCTAGAGGAAGTCAATGAAGATGAAAAAGTTCCAAGGGTTGGACAGGAAGAAGTAACACCCGAAAATCACACTAAAGGAGTAGCAGAACCACAGTTAAATACATACATTTTCCATGCTCTGGAAGTCAGAGACCAAGTAGGAAAATACTTAGCAATAGGGGTACATGACAAAGTGGCAGTAATGAATAGGAGGAATGGGTTACCCCAAAGAAAAATATCTGAAAAGGTAAAAAATTTGTAGATGTTGGCACTGAGCCCAAACAAGGGAGGCCAACCCTAAGAGAAACAAGACAAAGAGAGATTGTCAGTGGAAAATAGAAAACACTGGAGACCCAATCCCCAAAACTCTCTAAATGAGAATATTATCTTGGAATCTGAGGGGCTTTAACAGTCCCTCAAAGTAGTTTGAGGTTAAAAACTACATTTTAGATAATAAATTAGATATTTTATTACTCCAAGAAGTCAAGATGAATGAGGATACTTTTGCAAAAATTGTTGACTATATATGGCCTAAGGCAGCTTTTTGTATTAGTCCTGCTGAAGGGGCTTCAGGGGGGATTGTTGCTATGTGGAATAGTGCTAAAATCCAAGGATCTCTTATGGCCCATAATAAGCACTTCTTGATTATCAATTTTTCCATGAATTTCTTGAACTAGATGTTGATCAATGTTTATGGACTGAATAACAGAGCTTTGAGACAGAAATTATGGATAGACTTGAGCAGCTTCAGGAATAATCCTCTAAACACTAAATGGATGTTAGCTAGAGATTTCAACACTCCTCTATACCCTTCTAAAAAATAGGGTGGAATTATTGATTACTCAAACAACATGTTCGACTTTGTTGAATTCATGAATGATTGGGGATTATTGGACATAGAGCTGCAAAACCAAAATTTTACTTGGACCAATAGAAGAAGAGGAGATCAAATGATTCAGGTTAAATTAGATAGATTTTTGATATCAAGCAACTGGAATGATTATCAGAATATGCAGGTGTAGGCTTTCCCTAGAACCATGTCTGACCACTACTCAATTTTCCTTAGTTGGAGGGAACAGGGACATGCCGGACCTCCCCCATTCTGTTTTGAAGCTATGTGGATCAAACACAAAGGCTTTAGACAAATGGTGGCCCAATGGTGAAATATTCCCATTCAAGGTACTCCCATGTTTAAAATAGTCAAGAAACTCCAGCACATTAAACAAGAAGTTTATGGCTGAAATAGATACAACTTTGGGTAGGTCTTCCAGCAGAAGAAAAATATAGTGGGAAAAATCAAGGCTATACAACAACTAATAGATCAAGGGGATGACTCTAAGGGCACCTTAGAAGAAGAGAATATCCTATCTTCAGAATGGAAGAATCTCATGGAAAGAGAAGAGGTTTTTTGGAAACAAAAATTCTATGTTCAGTGGCTTAAAGAGGGGGATAGGAACACTACTTTTTTTCATCTCTTAGCTATGAAACATAGGAAAGCCAACTCAATAACTAAGCTTGTCCTAGATAATGGTGACATTATTACTGAGGATAATGAAATAGGGGAGCAAGCCAGGGCTTTCTTTCAGAGCCTGCTTATGGAAGAAAATAATAATGAAAGAATTGATAGACCTATGAATCAATTCATTGATAAAATCCCCTGTTTGATAACAGAAGAAGATAATATGGAAATGTTAAAGCCTATATTCGAGGAAGAAGTCCATGCTATTTTATTCTCCATGGGTGATTTTAAAGCCCCAGGTCTTGATGGCTTTCCTCCTATATTCTTTTAGGAATATTGGGAGATTGTAGGAGCAAACCTCACCGCTGCCGTTCGTGATTTTTTTAGATCAAGAAAACTTTTGAAATAAGTTAATAATACCTTCATAGTTCTTGTTCCTAAAAAATCTCAACCTTCACACCTCGCTGATTTTAGACCCATTAGTCTATGCAACACTGTGTATAAGATATGTATTAAAATGTTGGTCATGAGGATTCAACCCTTGCTTGACAAAATTATTTCTCCTGCTCAAAAAGGTTTCATCTCAGGCAGGTAATTCTTGATGCTATGATCACCACACATGAGACTATTCACTCCATGGATAAGAGTAGAATCCTTGGGATGGCTCTCAAGCTTGATATTTCTAAAGCCTATGATAGAGTCTCATGGAATTTTCTATTCCAAGTGATCAAACCATTTGGATTTAATGATAAAATGTCTCGCTTGTTATGGAATGCAGTCTCTTCTGCTAAATTCTCAGTGCTAGTTAATGGTGTTCCTAGAGGGTTTTTCTCATCCTTGAGAGGAATTCGTCAGGAAGACCCTCTCTCCCCATACCTATTCATCATTATGGCTAAGGCACTGGGAAGATACATACAAACAGATATAGCCTCAAAAAAGCTATTAGGCATCAAACCTGCCTCTTCCCTTCATCCTATGGTTGTACAGTAGTTTGTGGATGATACCATCTTATTTGGCATCTCATCAGTGATTGAATCTAGAAGATGGAAGAATATATTAAATGATTATGCCAGAGAATCAAGACAAAGGATAAATTTCCAGAAAAGCAATGTGTATTTCTTCAACACTCCTAATGAACTTAGACATATAATCATTGATATATTTGAATGTGTTGAAGTTGGCCTACCAGCTACCTACCTGGGTCTCCCACTCGTAGTCAAAGAGGTATCTCTAGTTTTTTGGAATGGAATTGTGGAAAGAACGCAGAGGAAACTTCTTGGGTGGAAGGGGAAACTACTCAGCAGTGCTGGTAAGCTGCAACTTCTTCGAGCTTCACTGCAAGGTATTCCTACTTACTTCATGTCTCTTTTTAAAATTCCTATGTATTTTATTGAAAAGCTAGAATAGATCCAAAGGAAACTTTTATGGACGGGAATGGAAGACAAATAGAGAATGTCTTTAGTCAGATGGGAAAAAGTGTGTCTTCTAAAATCTCATGGTGGACTTAATATTAGATCCATCAGGAACATGAACAAAGCCCTTCTCTCAAATTTTAGTTGGAACCTGATCCATAACAATAGTGAGTGGTGGGAAATAATGTATGCCAAATACATTCATAGCATTGTTGACTCCAACTTTCTTCAATAGGCGGGATTACCCCAGGGATCTATGATATGGAATAAAATGCTAAAAAGTAGAAGCCTTCTCAAACAGGGAATTAGGTGGAAACTTGGAAATGGCTGGCAGATTAAATTTTGGGAGGATACCTAGTTAAAGGACAAGGCTCTCATCTCTCAAGGAAACTATGGAGAAATTGTTAACTTGACTATCCAGTTCTTTGGAGATAGGGTCAGTGATTATATGGAAAATAACAATGGGATAAGGAGCTGGAAAAACCTTTTGGATTGTTGTGTGCACAGGCCTGAGCTTTTCCCAAGAGTCTGGGAGATCTAGCAGTGTGTTTAAGAGATCAAAATCCCTCTCTTCCCTTAGGAGGATGAATAATACTGGTGGCCAAATAAGAATGGATCATTCACTGTCAAATCTGTGTACCGTTTGCTTACTCCTAAAGCTAAAAAAAAAGAGGTATGGAAAAAGGTTTGGAATCATAAACTTATTCCAAAGATCAACTTATTTTGGTGGGTTGCTGCCCATAACAAAATCCTTACTCAGGACAACCTTCAAAAGAGAGGGTTTACTTTGGTTAACAGATATTTTCTGTGTGATTCAAAAGAGGAATTAGTTTCACACCTCTTTATCCACTATGAGTTTGCCCAAGATTTAGGGGCACAATACTTAACAACTTTGGTATTGAATGGGTTTGCAATTCTGACCTTAAAGAAGTAATTCTCAGCTAGAACTCAACCTTCACACATCCCTGGATTAAGGAATTATGGAAGCAAGATCTGCCATGTTTGAGTTGGACTTTATGGAAAGAGCACAATCATAGAATTTTTAGGGACACTGCTAGAAATGCTTCTTAGGTGTTTAACTCCTTTGCTAGGACCATTTTAGAAAGTGTTACAATAACTCATATTAGTGTTGCAAAGAAACCCCTATCTCAATTTGAAAGCCAAATTGCAGCCAAATGGAAGGTTTTAAACCTTATCCCTGGGTATGATAACTCCAAAATTCTACAGAGACTTCATACTAAATGGATCCCACCTAAACCTAATTGGATGAAACTCAACTTTGATGGGGAATCCAAGTTGAATGGTAAATCTAGTGGAGGAGGAATTATAAGGAATGAAAAAGGATGGATGTCTGCAGTCTATGCTGGTGGAATTGGTTGCCAGAATAATAACTACACTGAAGCTATGGCTTTACTATGGGGATTAAAGTTAGCTATATCCCTAGGAATAAGGAATTTGAATATTCAAGGAGATTCTAAGATGGTCATAAATGTCGTTAATAAAGCATCTAACGTTGAAATCCAGTTAAACGACATCATTATTGATATCCAGTTTCTTTTACAAAAGTTTTTCAAAGTTGAGATTTCCCATACCTACAGAGAAGGCAACAAGGTCACTGATGCTTGTGCCAACCTTGGTCAGCAATTCTCAGGATGGAGGGTGTGGTGACAAGGTGCTCATATTCCCCTAAACATTAGGGAGATCATTCAGAAGGAGATGATGGATCAGGAATGATGCACATTGATGACAAGGATAGATTTTGAAGGTGGTCCACGTGGAGAAGGCCATCGGGGATCTCAAAAAATGATAACCTTAGTACTTCCTTGATTATCATAATTAATTATTTGTATCATGAGGTGGAGGCATGCGAGTCGCATCATGAAAACCAAGGGGAAATTATTTTCAAGCATGGGAGTAGACAATGTCACCGCTGCAGGGCATTTCATAAAATGAGCCTTCACATCTATATTCAGCACAAACGGAAGCAAGGGCTAGCTACTTGTTCAAAGCTGAAGGCAGAAATTAGGAATTTCACCAGCTGGGTCTGTAATTACAGAATGGGGGGAGACCATATTTGAACTAAACCTATCTCCTGCTACAAATTTAAAGACAATCCGCTAGTCTGGCATTATTGTAAAGAAGGAGGTATCAACCCTTATTTGGAAAGGCTAAATGGTTATGACAAAAATTTGTTCGAGTAGTTTGTGAGATCCTGGTTGAATAGGCAGGTCACTGTGGGTGGTATTAGCTTTGAAATCTCTGAAAAGGTGATTTCTATGGCCACGGGAATGACCATGCAGGGTATAAAGCTCCAAAGGAAAACTAAAATCATGGATATAGATAGCCACAAACTATTTTTGGATGAAGGAGAAGAACTTGTCCCATATCAAGGAGGGTTCGAGTGCACCAAACTTCTAGAGCCATGGATGGAGTGTGATTCATTCTCATGAAGTACTTCACTCTCGAGGGGCATTATACCAAGTTTTATAACTACCACCTTCCTTTGTTAAATAATTTTAGACACAATGCTATTATCAGCTTTCCTTTTTACCTACTTTCCTCCTTGGAACACTCTATCCTGAGGGTGAGAGCCAAAATGGCCAAGAAGCCAGATATAAAACCTATTCCCCTACACTAGGGGCTTATTTTTTGTCTCTATAATTTTCACTGCACCCTTGAGCCAAACAGGAATATCAGAGGTGTTAGTGAAGACATTCCCTCCAACCCAGTGTCTAATGATGTAATTGATGAATCTTGGGTTTCCCCTACTCCTACCAAAGCCAATGATGTCCCTTTCTCTACCCCTGTTAATACCCCCGGCTCCTTTGTGAGCAAAAAGGGAAAGAAGAGGAAGGTTGATGGACAAGAAGAAAATTTTGAAGAGACTACGGAAGGGACCCACAAGAATCTAGGTAGGGCCACGGGGGGCCAAGGTGGCAAACCTCACAAGCCTTCCAAAATTAGTAAGGAAGGTTTCCCTTTTGGAGTGCATAGGTTAGGGCAGATCACTGGCAAACCAGCCTTGAAGGATAGACTGATTAATTATTCAAAAAGTGATTCAGATGAAGCAACCCAAGAAGAAGAGTCTGAAGAGCTAGAAATCTAAGAAATTTTGGAGGACACTGGAGGGAAATAGGCTTCTCGAGATTTTGAGGTCACTGAAGAGCAGGGAGCTGACACTATGGGAACTACTAACAATGAGGGGAAGATGCATGTCAAGGAAGCTAGTGAGGGCATAGAGAATGAGACTGATTGGAAAATCAAAATTGGGGCCTTGAAGGACCGAATTCAAAAGCTAGAGAAGGTCTTCACCAAAGGCCTTCGAAATACAATTCTATTGAATATGTCTATGTTGGAAGTGGTGGGTAATTCTGGGAATGCTAACAACATGGAGAATGAGAAACTTAATGATCTTGTTAATTCAATATTTATGTAGATTAGTCCTTTCTGACTCTGGTCTTTTCATTGCTTTTGTTTTGTTTCTGACTGTTGTTCTCAGCTGTGCCGTTGTGTCTCTACTGGCATCTTTTGTTTGCCTACCTTCTTATCTTTTTTGACTGTATAGGGTTCGGCCCCTAGTTTGCCGCCTTATTTAATCAAAAACATATCACCAAAGAATAGAATTTGTGTCTTACACAATCATTTATTGTCTTATGTGCATTAATGCACCTATGTTTTTATAAACTTATCAAAATTGAAATGAAACCCTATTGGCATGCAAGTCGACATACAACAGATGGAAAGGGTTAATAATTAGGAACACATGGCACATGAGACACAATGTAAGGGTCACAAAAGCCCACCCCATAACCATACACTATAAGGTCATAGAGCCTTAAAACCATACACTATAAAATTTTGAGAAAAAAGTCAAAAACACAATAAAATAGAGAAAGGAGGATATATAAAGAGGAAAAATAAAGAGAAAAGGGATAAGAACATGGATATTGCCAAAAACATGGGGAAATCATGCTAGTAAGATCCTAACATGAAACTAAAACTTAAAAATACACAAATACCCTAGATTAATGTAATTCTAAAACTAATAACTACCCCCATACCAAACTTAGGCATTTTCATAATGCCCCACTTTGATTTGAATAAATTGCCTCAAATACACGAAACATGTAAAAGTTATTTAATTAAACATGAAATTAAAGTGAAAATGATAAATATATCACCTAATTTCCATTTTATAAATTCATACAGATCTTAAAGCTGACAGCAATTTTCCTATGTCCTGGGATAAAGAAACTTATGCCCTTGAAAATATGTGAAGAACATGTGCACGTGGATAAGTTCCAAAAAAAAAATGTCTTGTTAAAATAAAAAAATAGAGGTGAAAATAATAAACTTGGTTATGGTTAGTATTTTAGTATAATTTCCATCGTGAGTCTTCAACATCTTACAGTCTATGTGATATTTCTATGAGTTGAATAAGAATGTTTTATCAAATTTATAAAATGTATGAACTATCTACCTAATTAGACAAAGTTTTGCATAAAATATAAAAATGCTATAGATATGCAATAAATGACAAACTATTTTGAAACTTACTATCTTTGGAAAGATGCTAAAATAGGAAATAACAAAGATAAAATATTTAGTTGGAAAATTTTCAATGCATGACTAAGACAAACACTCTAAAATGGCTATGTGATTATGTTGGTTGACTATGAATGAGGAACAATGTTTCACTTACTCTTTGGATAAGGTCGGTGGAATTAATCAAAAGCATGATGTGCTAGTGTTCTTATGGTGTTTGGTGACCTGTAAGGTTTTATGCTTTATGACTAATACAAGAGATTCAATTTTATTGTGTGTTTTGTTTGACTCTATAAGAGCTCCAAATATGTTTCTAAAATAACATGATGTCTTCTTGTTCACTTGTAATTTTAGATCAATAGAATACAAATGATAAATAGATTAGAATAGAAAATGATTAGTGGTTGAAGTTTCACTAGACCTCAACACCTCCTATGTTGAGTACTACTTACATCACAATACTCCAAATAGGGACCAAAGTCCATGTAGTTATCCCATGCTATGGTGGTGTGTGTGAAATACTAGTGTAATGTTATCTATTATTGTCTAATTTTGATGTGTGATCTTGGAGGTGTATTTAGACTTTAGACCAAAGATACTAAGGTTGTATATATTTATAATTAAGAGAAATGGGGATATTTATCTTAGTGTGTAGTTAGAATTCTAGTAATTTTCAATGTGTAATCCCTTTGGTGAAAAATAAATAAAAATTATGGATTTATAGTGATCAATTAAGAATTTAGTTGAACAAATATTCTTAAATGTTCAATATAAAATCTTACATGATTTAAAATTTTAACAAATAGCCATTATTTGGTGGGAGGATGTGGTTAGAGAAACTTGACATGACCAGGGAATGGGATAGTCTAAATGGTGTGGCCTTGTCTGAGGAGCCAAGATAACTAAGATGGGATTATTGTTTAGTCAAGGGATAGGTTTAAGTTGTTTTAAATTAGGAATAGGGACATTTTGATTCATTATTTTCTTGTAATATTTGGTCATCCACATATAAAGTGAAGGAAAGGTGGTTGAAAGACCATGGAATGAGGCATGAGATAAGTGCATAAAAAGGGTGGTCATAAGTACACTATTTTAGCTTAAAATATTAATTAATGTGTCTAAATTTACCTACATTTTAATTTAGAATATAGTAAATCAAAAGTGATAGATTAAAAGGAAGATGTGTAATTGAAGTTACTTATGAAGAATAGTCTCGAATGTACGCCACAATATTCTAGTGTGCTTCATGCGTAACATACAATGAAACATGTATAAAATTAGTCATTACTTAAGATAAGAAATCAAGAATCAATGATAAGAAAAATTATAGATCTAACAACGAGGAATGGGTACAACTGATTAGGTCCATGAACCAATGTGTTTTTTGTTACAAAAAATGGTGTATGGAGAGGGTAGGACTCTTAAATATTAATTCTTCATTGATGAACTTGGATAAGACTATGCATGCAAAAATCTTCATTGATAGGTGAGTTTGAATAAGAATTCAAGGTGTGTTTTAATCCATCATTTCATACCCAAAGTGGTGAATTAGTTTGGAATTGCTATATGAATCATAATATATTATTTTGGTGCAAAAATTAGAGAAAAACGTGAATCAACCCATATAGATAGAATAATGTTCATTTATGGTGCAGAATTGACACAAAACTAGTGAAAAACATGGTATGATATGAATGTATAATATACAACATATAGAATGATAGGTATTTCCACATCATCTACATAGCTAATGTAAAATTTGACAAGGAGGTGGTCATGTGTCATTCACATTCCCCCAATATAATATCTGGGTGTATATGAATTCTAGAACTGAGTAATATCATATGATTTTATAACCAAAAATATATGTGTGATAACTTTGAACACATGTAAAAAATTATTCCCTTAAATTGATCAAATCTGAGTCAAACTTATTATTTTTTATAAAAATCATGACTAGGTACTAGTTGGAAATTGCTTTGTACTAGTGATTTCAAGAATTTTTAAAAATTAATATTCTCTACTTGTTGGAATAATAGTGCATTTTTTTACACATGGTCAGCCTATGTTCTTGTCCAAATAAAGTGTTTCTATATAAAACTACTTTATGGGTATACATACATATATGACATATTGATAACATGGAGGAGTATGGTATCATCATAATTGAATTGAGCAATGTAGAAATATAGGACACATGTGGAAATAATCATACATAGTGACATTATCAAGATAGATGTTAGCAATGAGGTATGCAAATAAATGATCAAAATTGAGTAACCAAAGTTGAATAAAAATATTTGGGAATGGATGCATGATATTTATCATGACATCAAGAAATGGGGAAGATGCATGATTTCCATCATGCATCAAAATGAAGTAATCAAGAGAAAATAGGTTTCATGGCCATGATGCACACATATAAAGAGTACACAAAAATACACAAAGCAGGAAAGATAAGGCCACATGGTTACATACAAGGGACATGTTCAAATGTCATTAAAATGTATAGAAACATAGAATTAAGGCTTATAACCACATGCAAAGCCATGTTCAAATGTGCATAATCAAAAATAAATAATACACACAAGACATGAGGCATGAAAAACCAAATATGAAAAACATGTATGAATATATGTAATTGGTTAAAATTAACAATTTGTAGCATCAATATATTAAATAAATTTAATTTCCATTAAGATAACAATGTGAATACAAGTGATAAATATCCATAGATTTTACTTAATGTAAGAAATGAGGTATGAACAATAAGGGATATTTGAATAATGATAGAAGCTATGTATAAGATGTCCCTAGATAAATTATTAATGTATAAAAAAAACATAGGAGGCATATTAGTTATTTTATTATGATAGTTATTATCATTTTCATTGGGATGATATCTATAGAATAATAAAATAATGTGGTGCACTATTTTCTAGCCAAAGCATTTTTGTCTGTTTATAATTTATTAGTCTAAGATAGTTAAATGGCCTACAAATGTATCTATAAATGGAAACTTATATGTTCTACATTCAATCATGTAAAATTTGTGAATTATTTGATAATATATATATATATATATATATATATATATATATATATATATATATATATATATATATATATATATATATATATATAGTGAACATAAATTAATTGAAGCAAGTAAATTACACAAATCATGCATAGGTATTGATTTTTTAAATTTATAGAATTTTTTTCTTGTATTTTTTTCATATATAAAGAAATATGTTAATCTAAAAATCAAAAAACACATTCAAGGGTTGTGGATAATCGATAGGTGGATTTGGTATAATATCATTAAGTGTTGGAT
Source organism: Torreya grandis (assembly GCA_037957365.1). NCBI lineage: Eukaryota > Viridiplantae > Streptophyta > Pinopsida > Cupressales > Taxaceae > Torreya > Torreya grandis. The sequence continues at coordinate 972,829 of JARHVA010000914.1, read as the reverse complement.
TCTAAACCTTGTCAAATTCCCATGGATCATTATTATTATGGTCATAATACCACTCATGCTCTATAAATGTAGCTTTATGTTAGAGGTAAAATCATTGGGGGGTGAATAAATGAGCCTAGATAATATAACTTCAATTTCAAGCCTTTCAAAATTCTTAATCAATTAACATAAACATTCATGAAGTATACACATCATTCATAGCAATGAACAAGAGAGACAATGCAAGATCAAGCACATAACACATGGCATATGTGGGAAACCCTATTGGGGGAGAAAACCCACTAGAAACTATGATTGGATTACTATCCTATAATAAAAATAACCAATCTATACCAATTGCAACTGATCAAGGAACTACCATCCCTTATTTTAGTGAGGTTGCAATCCCATAAGGAGCTACTACACCTATCTAGCTGAGTTGTCACAACAACTTGAATTTTAGCAAGTTTCACCTTATAAGGAAGTTGCAAGACCCTAGACGTTAAGTTGACACAACAACACCTATGAACACAACATCTCTTAAAAACTGATTGCCTGCTAATCTAATGGAGATATAAAGTATATCAACTCTCTTTAAATCTGCACACTCAATGCATCTAAAACATCCTTTTGGATCACCCTAGACCTCTTCGCTCTTCACTCATCCACAATTACAAGATAAATATAATAACATTAGAAACATGACCCATAAGTCATATAGATAGTCCTAAATCTGATATTCTCATCAATTCTTCTACTGTATACTCTCCCTCTCCTTATTTCTACAATACTCCCACAAACACCTCTTGCAAGTATCTCTTACAAGTCTAGAAACCATCACATATGGTTTTAATATTTATAGAGCATTCATAAATTATTGATTAAAAAATATTACTTATCAGCCACAACACATGTCTTCACCTTTAAGGCATCTAACATGGGTCACACTTAAGCACATGTCTCTTTCAAATACGCCTAAGTCACCTCTTAGGTCTTATGGAGACCCATTCACCTCTTTGATACTTAATTAAATTAAGAACACAAGAACACTTTAATACACATGGAACCATGACACATGATATATAGCTTCCCCTTAAGAGATAAAAACTATCATATCACCCTTCTGCTTAAGCATAATTTGCTTAAAGAACATTTTATATAACCATTATGAATGAACACACAATGAGTTTCTAAACCTTTATTCATAATGAATATGATTGGTCAAACCTTCATAATGCACAAAAAATATCCTCATGGATTCTACAACACTCCCAAATAGATAAGTCATCATGAGACATCAAAATAACATCAACACAAGCTCAAATAACCTTCCCAAGTTCTTAATAGATGAACATCAAACACACAGTCAACTTTGAACCTTCATAACTTTGAATGTACACACTTTCAAATTTTAAAATATATATTTCCAAATTTTCCTTTGAGTCCTATATAAATTTATTTTTTACACCATGAGAAAATATTGCATAGATTGAAATATATGGGCAAAATACATAACACTAGTTTTTCCTTTGTTAAATTCAAATATTCAAATGTAAATGGTCGTAGTTAAACCTCAGTCACTTTGCTCACATCTCATGCTCTCACTACTTATATTAAGTTCATACCATGAATCTTATTTAAACTTTAACTCATAGTGTGTCAATTCCCAAACATTAAACTTTGAGCAGTTGACCTCATCTCATGCAATCTTCCAATCTTGACCACACATGCCCCATCAATCTCTTCAAGATTGTCCTTAATTTAACAATGCTAGACAACTGTCACTTTGACATCTTAACTTTAATATGCACCATTGATCTTAATTAGTAAAAACTCCCAATAAACTTTGATATTTAGAAGAATCCTAATCTTGACCTTTGCTTAATGTTAAACTATGAACACTTTCCCTCATCTCGTTACTTCTTGACACTTTATAACAAACATGCTCCATTGATCCTTTTGTAAGGAGATTGATATTGAACTTCATTAAAAAATGAACACTTTGACTCATTAAAATCAACATACACCATGTATCTTGATCTTTATGAACACCTATGAGCCATTGGATCTCCATTTTGTCTTGATCTTTAATATCATGAAAAATAGACTAAGTATGGGGACCATTGCTATCTGGCTGGAAGGCCAACTTTGCACCTCAATAAATTTTGTTGTGTTTAGATGCATGATATAAAATTTGGACCATATGATTTCATTACATAGTATAATATAACCATATATCAATCTACTCCTAAAACCTTCATACATGTGAGATATAATTCCATCAATCTACTCACTCAAATTTTTTTGCCATAGAGCCAACTATGTCAAAAAATGCCTAGAAGGCCAACTTTGAACATGCATATCTTTTGTTGTGATTTATCACATGACTTAAAATTTAGTGAATATCAACTAGTAATAAAAATTAACAAACCCATATTATCAAATTATCTTGAAATTTCTACATGTGTAATATATTCCATCACCAAACTTCTTACTTAGCTCTTTATTGCCTCATGCAAATTTGGCTAGGTATGGGAAAACACTGTCAAACTACTTGTGATCCCAAATTTGCACTTAAATATATTTTTCATGATTTTTCAAATGACATCATATTTATTTCATAATATATAGGCACAAATGTGATCATAACCATATGACCAACTCCCCTTGACTCATCCACATGTGACAATGGTGATGTTAGCAAACTACCTACTCAAATTTTCTGCCACTAGACCCAAAATATCTAGATGAAAACCAATCATTCACACAAGAACTCAAAGCATAATTTAATTTTTATAGGACCCATTATACATCATCAAATCACCATACTCATCCTTGAACATCTCTAATTATGCCAAAATTGAAGATCAACCAAGCCTCCTTTAAGCATACAAGGACAAACACATTGCACACTTTGTCATTATCAATTAGAATATCAAGGCACTTCATTCACTCACCTAGAAAAATTCATGAAATCACCATGACATAATTGATAAATATCCAATAATCTCCCCCTTCTTCATTGATATCAACAACCAACATATAACAATATATAACTCACCTTCCTTCTCTCTCTTCAAGCACTCCATAATAGTAACTTTCTCCCCCTTTGACACAATGAAAAAGTGGACACCAAATGATCCTAAGGACCTAAAAGGACCATAAAAAAGAGATAAACACCTTATAAAGATGATAAAAACTCCCCCTTACCTTTAGCCAACCTTTTCTTTGCCTTAACAACTTCTTCTTGCTCCATACCAACACTCTCTTCAACCAAGCACTGAAAATAATGAAGAAAGAACACACAAAACAATAAAATATAATATAACTCACCAATAAAAATTTGAGAGGAACTCCCCCTAAGATATATAATCCATTACATCTCTTGATCATATTTAGATCTCCATACACCATGAAGAACCACCATACAGGCTTACTAGCCTTCTCTCTCAAACTACCTCAAGGACCATAAAAAAAAATTCATGCCACTCACAAAGTAGGAAAAATGTTCTAAAAAAACCTAGTAACTTACTTTTAAACATACATACCTTGATCTTTTGGATAAACTAAGAAAAAAACACTCTTCTTCACACTAGGCCTATCTAGTCTCCTTGTAGCCCTACCTAAAACTTACAGAGCCCACAAATTTTAGTAGTAAAAACTTCAAGACCTAAAACTTCATATCTAGAGAAATATAACATGAGCCCTTAATCAAAACAATTTGAAACAAGTAGCTCATCTTCTGCAATATACTTCCTTCACAAACTGACTTGCCAATTAAGCCTCCATCTTGACAAAAACATGAATAACTTGAAAACCACAAAAATTAAAATATCTATAAAGATTGATTTGAAAACCCATTTGTCCCATTCAACATATTAATAATCCTTATACCTCCACTCATAATTCAAACCACTTTTTTAGTATATACCAAAACCTTAGAATCTCAAAATAAATAGAGTCAACAACCTCCTTCTGGTCAATGTCCACCTTTGAAACTTTTTTTATACTTGGATACAACCATTACACACTTATGGACAAATATTTGAGCTTATAAAAATTTGGGAACCCATACATAATATAACCCATTTTAGGCATTCTTGTTATTAAGCCAAAAATGAGAAAACTGAGAGTACTCAAAAATCTCCTATTTGAATTCAACATACCTTCAGACCATAAAAAAACCTATAGCACACCATAAATAAGTTCAAAAAACTTTATAATCACAAAAATCTTCTTAACATTTTATCAATCTCATTATGCCACTTGAAAACACCTATTCTGACTCTATACTATAGCTCCTTCACAATCCTCTAGAGCAAACTCATGAACTTGTTACTCCCCCTTAACTAATGACCCTTCAATATCAAATCAAGTATTTGTATAGATTGGAATTATGATCTTGAGCACACAAACTTACTTATCCACAATAAATATGTCTCCTAAGAAGCATAGGCAGAGACATCCTACTTCACAATGTCTTATAACAATATGAAACCAAGAGTTGCCCACAACTCCTCATATTCCTTCTCCTCCTTGGTCATCTGATGCTTATAGTTATTCTTCTTAGGCTTAAGAGAAGAAACATCCTCAACCAATAAAACATTCTACTTATTTTCTATGATTGGATAGACAATATATGGAGACAACATAGATTCATGACATACCTTATCATCTATATAATCTTCCTTGCAGCTTGGAACCTCATCAAACTAGGCATTGAAAATTGATTTTCTTTGCATTATACATGCTTAAAAATGGTAGGATTTTTACTTAGATCCATACTTACCACATAACTAGTCTTAACTATCACCTTGGTCTTTTCCTTGAGCTTGGTCTCTTCATTCATAACATAAACAAACAATGAGAGCCCTTGGCACTCTTCACCTTCTATATCATTCTCCACCTTAGAAAATAGATTACTTAGACTAGAAAACTCATCATGACTCATACTTACCACCTTTAGTTTCCATAAGTTAACTTGATTTCTTCCTTAAAATCTAGGATCCTGATTGAACTCATTTTGACTTGATGACCTCTGCTTGCAGAATCTATCAATGTGACCAATCTTCTCATAGTTATAGAAAATAATACTCTTTGATGGAAACACAATTTATTTTACCTTGTTTGGACAAAATTTCAATGTGTCCTATGTTATGACAAATGAAACAACCTCTTATTTTTGGAGAGGACTCACCTTGTATAACCTTATGTGGACAATAGTTTGCAAAGTGTCCCACATCAAGATAGTTGGAGCACTTTACTTTGTTCACACCTTTTGAATGATGACCCCCATCACAGTTCCATGTAAAATCATTTCTAATAGTTCTCTTACATTCTCTAGATTTATGTTCAAACTGATTAAAAGTATAGCAATAACCATTAAAATTTACATACCTCATGTCATTTATTTGTCTGATATGATTTGTCTTCACTCTAATAGCACCTCCATTCCTTGTCTAATGATTTTTATTCAAGGTATGATTTTCCTTATTCACATTAGTCTTCATCTTGTCTAGAATTTCATTCTCTAGTTCTTCTTTGTATCCAAGACTAGTCTTATCACTTGCATGCTTTTTACCACTCAAACTATTGTCTAAATCACTTGAGATATTTTCAAAATTTACAAATGACTTCAACTTACTAGATGTCTTCTCTAACTCATATTTTAATGACTCATTTTCAATTACATACCTTGAACACTCATCTTCTTTATCTTCCAGGCTTGTAGATAGGATTTATAATTGAAAATTGAGATGTTTGAACATATCTTCATGATCCTTGGCATATTCATTCATACTTGCCTCAAATACACTAAATTTTCCTCATAGTCCTTGATTTTATATTTCATATTATTATTGATCTTATTTTCAATCTTGCCTTCTTCAAGGGCATTCATCAATTTAGTCTCATAGTCCACCTCATCTCTATCAACATCTAAATCAATCTAAGTAGACTAAATTTGATGTGATAAACTACATTCCTCAGCCATGAATAGAGATTCATCTTTAATAAGAACATCATCTTCATGATCATACTCTAACTCACTATCTTCACTCTCATCTGATGAGCTACAATCTTCTTTGATGTAGAAACTCTTCTTGTTCTTGAAGAACTTCTTATTGTTATACTTTTTGAATCCTTTCTTATTGTATGTCTTCTTGTCTTCATATTGGAATTCACCATGCTCTTCATCATCATCATTCTAATTCTTATGAGGGAACTTACAAGAAAAATGTCCTATCTCTCCATAGTTGAAACATTTGAAGGTTAGTTTACCCTTAAACTTCCCTGAACCTGTTTTCAATTTCCTAGTAACTAAAGTATTTAGTTTATCCTCATTAATGTCAAATACTCATCTTATTTGGGTTTAATCTTTGTATTATTTTCTATCATGAATGTTTTTTTCCTTCTTTGGTGGTATATCATCATTTACTCTCATCTCATAGGTAGTAAGGGTGTCATGCAATTGATCTATCTTCAACTGAGTAAGATCGTGACTTTCTTCTATAGAATATCCTTTTGGATCAAACTTGAGAAATAAAGACCTTAATAAATTTTGAACTATAGTATCCTCTTCAAGGTTCTCTCCAAGGATTTTGATGATATTCAAAATCTCATCAACTCTATGCAGAAAGGATGCCACCAAATCTTCCTCCTTCATTTTAAGATTCAAATTGTCTTTGATGAGTCTACAACTTTGCCAACTTAACCTTTGAATCTCCTTCATGAATGATTTAAAATTTGTCCCATGTCTCTTTATTATAGTTAAAATGGATTACCTTAATGAAATTAGTATCTGTAAGACCACAAGTAATGACATTCATTTCCTTAGAATTATTCTCAAATAGCTTCTAGTCTACAATACTAGATGGAGTAATAGGAACAACATAACCATCCAAAATAGATTACCATACATAAAACCTTGGGGACATAATTTATATCCTCATCCTTGCACTCTAAAAATAATAATTAGATCTATTGAACATCTTTGCTTGCTTATTAGAGAAACCTCCTTGATGAATACCCATATTGTACCTTGGATCATCTTCAAGATGTCAAGCCTTTACCAAAGGACCTGCTCTGATACCAATTGTTAGAGGTAATATCACTGAGAGGTTAGGGTGAATCAATGATCATAGATAATCTAACTTTGATTTTAAACCTTTCAAAAATCTTAATCAATTTCCATAAGCATTAATGAAGCATACGCATCATTCATATTAATGAATAAGAGAGATAATATGATATCAAACACATAACACATGACATATGCGGTAAACCTTATTGGTGTAGAAAACCCACTAGAACCTATAATTGGACTACTATATTATAATAACAAGAAATAATTTATACTAGATGCAATTGATCAAGGAACTACCATCCCTTATTTTAGTGAGACTACAATCCCATAAGGAACTACTACACCTGTCTAGTTGAGTTACCAAAACAAGAAGACCTTTAGAAAAATTCACCTTACAAGGAGGTTGAAACCCACTAGATGTTGAGATTCCATAACAACACCTATGAACACAAAATCTCATAAACATTTATTTCCTATCAATCTGATGGAGATACAAAGTATATCATCTCTCTTCAACTTTGCACACTCAATACATCCAAAACATCCTTTTGGATCACCTTAGACCTCTTCACTCATCCTCAACCTAAAATATCACTATACTAACATAAAAAACATGACCCAAAATTCACAATCATAGTCCTCAATCTGATCTAATCATCAACTCATCTACTAGGCATTCTCCCTCTCCTTTGCTCCACAACACTCACACAAACACCTCTTACAGGTCTCTCTCACAAGTCTATAAATCATCACCTTTGGTTTTAATATTTATATAACATTCATGAATTGTCAATTATACAATATTACTTATCAACTAAAACACATTCCTTCACCCTTAAGGCATCTAACATGTGTCACACTTAAGCACAACTTTCTTTCAAATAGGCCTAAGTCACCTCTTAGGTCTTATGGAGACCCATTCACCTCTTTGACACTTATTTGAGAAAACTAAGAACATAAGAACACATTATAACACATGGACCCATGAAACATGATCTATAGGTTCCCCTTAAAATCCAAAACCCATCATATCACCCTTTTGTTTAAGCACAATTTGCTCAAACAACATTCTATACAACAACCATTATGAGCAAACACGCAATAAGTTTATAAACATTTTTTCATATTGAATATGATTGGTCAAACCTTCATAATTTACATAGAACATAATAATAGAGTCTACATCACTCTTAAATAGATAATTCATCATGAGACATTGAAATAACACCAACACAAGCTCAAATATCCTTCCCAAGTTCTTAATAGATTAATGTCAAACACACAATCAACTTTGAACCTTCATAAATTTTAATGTACATATTTAAGATATTCAAATATATATTTATAGATACACCTTGGAGTGCTCTAACAATTCAATTTTTACACCATGATTAAATTTTTCATAGATCAAAAGATATGGAGAAAATAGAGAGCACTAGTTTTTCCTTTGTTAAATTCAAATATTCAAATGCAAAGGTCACAGTTAAACCTCAGTCACTTTGCTTGCATCTCATTCTCTCACTGCTTAGATTAAATGCAAACCATAGATATTATTCAAACTTTAACTCATATTACACCAATTACCAAATGTTAAAATTTGAACAGTTGACCTCATCTCATTTAATCTTCTAATCTTGACCACACATGCTCCGCCAATCTCTTCGAGATTGTGCTTAATTTAATAATGCTAGACAACTATCACTTTGACATATTAAATTTAATATGCACCATTTAACTTGATCAGTAATAACACTTTAACATCATTGATATTCATAAGCAGCCTGATCTTTACTCTGCTCAACGTTAAACTTTGAACACTTATCTTCATCTCACTACTTCCTGACACTTTGAGACAAACACGCTCCATTGATCCATTTGTAAGGAGATCGATATTTAAATTTGTTAACCAAAAAGCACTTTGACTTATTTAAATAAACATGCAAAATATATATTGATCTATATAAATTCCCAAGAGTTATTGGATATTTGTTTGGTCTTGGTCTTTAATGTCATGAAAAATAGACTATGGGGACCATTGTTATCTTCCTGGAAGGCCAACTTTGCACCTCAATAAATTTTGCTATGATTAGATGCATGATATAAAATTTGGACCATATGATCTCCTCAAATATTATAATCCAACCATATATCAATCTATTCCTAAAACCTTCATATGTGTGAGATATAATGACATTAATCTATTCACTCATATTTTTTTGCCACAGAGCCAACTATGTCAAAAACTGCCTGAAAGGCCAATTTTGAACATGCATATCTTTTGTCATGATTCATCACATGACCTAAAATTTAGTGAATATAAATTAAGGAAAAAATTAATAAACCCATATGATAAAATTATCTTGAAACATCCACATGTGTGAGATATGCCATCACCAAACTGATTACTCATCACTTTCTTACTGCTTGGGAGCCCAACTTTGCACTTGCATATATTTTTTCATACTTAATTTCATGAATTAATATTAATCACATGGTATCTAGGCATAAATGTTTTCATAATGATATGACCAACTCCCCTTGACTCATCCACACATGGCAAGGGTGATGTTAGCAGATTACCTACTCAGATTTTTTACCACTAAGCCCAAGATGTCTAGATGAAATAATGATAAACTAGATGAAAAAAACTCATGCAAACAAGAAATAAAATAATAATTGAATTTTTATAAGGTCCTTGCATATGCTCAAATCACCATACTCATCCCTAAACATTTATAATCATGCCAAAACTGAAGATCAACCAAGCCTCCTTCAATCATACTAAGACAAGCACATTGCATACTTAGTCATTGTCACATAGACTATCAAGGCACTTCATCCACTCACCTGGACACCTTCATAACATCACCATGACATCATTGATAACTCTCCAACACTTTATCCTTTGTATTTTTTTGAATTATATGCAAGAATATAACATGTTTCTCTGTTGTGTAGGAACCCTCATGGGACTTTTTAGATAAATCAAGTTTAATATTTTACTATCATTTTTGAATCTATGATTGTCATCAATATCATCATGAAGAAAATCAATTTTACTATCCTCACATTTTAATGTGAGACATTACTATAACCTATCAAATATAGGTACCATATAATGTAACCATGTTTGACCTAGTGTATCCTTTATCTTATCACCTTTATGCATAAAAAAAAGAAGTGTGCACTTCTTGAATGTATGCAACTAGTATTGTAATATGTCTGATTGAGTCATGGAAAATATATATATTTTTAATTCATCTTGATCATGACCTATATACTGAAAGAATGTGAGTGTGCACACATTTGTCTCTCTATCCTCATATATTTCCACATTTTTTTCTATATTCATTTTTAATGAAAACCTAAATAATAGAAGTATTAATTATATAATGATTATTATTTATGCATGCTTGACCCTAATTTTTATCACTAGTAGGTTATAGAATGGGTTTTATAATATGAATAATACCTTTATCTTTATATTTATGAATTCTCTATCTTAATTCTAAATAAGTATCAATATCATTCCCTATTTTTATGTGAAAATTACAAAAGGGATTTCCTTTTTGATTTGATAATCTAATAGTATATCTATTCCTTAGTATTGACAAAGCAATTAATTCTCTATCCAGTGACATCTGTAACATCACATGTCACCTTTAATATGCATAACTAGATTTTATTATAATGATTGGTAATATATCCACAAGATCAACATCATTGATTGAATCTATAAATGGTGACATGTTAATATTGTAATGCATTAATCAATGTAGTGTACCTCATAATCTCTAGAAATTCTAGATTTGAAAAAAAAATGTTAGTCCATGGGACAATTGATAGAACTATATGATGTGTACTAGATATATGGAAAAAAAGTTTTGCCTTTATCCACATCTTAAGTGATTATTTTTCTTATATCTATATGCAATGAAATGATTGCCTTTGAATCCTTGCTATATTCAATTGGACCAACTAGTATAAAATTTAAACCCCATACATAATCATTAATATTCATCACCAGAACTAGAATTAGAATCATAATAAATATCCATGATAAATATGAAAATTAGATTTTATAAATTAGATAATAAAGGTAATTCATGGAAATTTTCCTTACGGTGCATCTTTTTAGGTGAAATTTATGGTTTTGGTTTATTTTGATATTTTAAATTTTGATCATTTATACTACACTCACCAACTTCATATGTGTACGCTTGTTCTATAGGAATTATCTGTGGTGACACTATAGTATAATGAGTTGATTCTAATTGTGATGTAATCTCAGTAGTAGAATCTATATTCTTAAAATATTTGAATGCTTTATTATCAGTTGGGCTTGTTTATAAATACATGTATTTTAGAAATTTGACACACATGCATAAAGTATAAGGTATGGATTCCATGACATGTATCCATGGCCTACCCAATAGTAATTTTTAGTGAAAATTATTAGGCATTACTAATAACTAGGTAGATAGAGTTTTAGGTCCCACTATAATATCAAAATTCATAAAACCTAAGGCTTAGAGAGGCACATCATCAATTCCTTTGATATTATTATATGTATTTTGATGAGTAATCATGTTAATACCCATTGTTTTTAAAATTTTAAGATTGAAATTATTTAATCTTTAACTATTATCAATTAAATTCCATTTGATTGTTGTAATTTTTATTTTAACTTGTATAAACAATGGTAAATTTTGATCAATAGTTGACTATGAAGGAAAGTACTCATTTCCAAAAGAGATAGCATCCTCAATATCCTTTAAAGTGTTAACAATAGATGAAAATTAAGAAGGCTCTATGTCATGAGTTAAAGGTGTCTAATTCAATGCTTGGTATATAATGTAATTGAAAATATTATCTTTATGAAGTAAATCAAGCATGAAAATATTAGTTGGTGTATTCCATAACTGATCAACAATATCCTATCTGTTGGGGATCAACCAACAATAGATTACACTTATGAAAGCAATAAACGCGGAATTAAATCAGATAGACAAGTGACTAGAATGATAAACAACAAGAACAAGAGATACAAGAAACCACCCTAAAAACTTGTATTAACAAACTCTTTACAAAAGGAATACAATTGAAGAAAACTTCTTTCTTCCACACCTCTCCTAGATGTATAGATCTCTCACTAGATCTCTATTCCTCAAGAGCTCTCTCTCTCTCAAGAACAATCAACTCCAACAAGCCTGGATTGATTCAATTCTGTACTGTTCTTCAACATACCAATTCAATGAACTACTACAATAATTCACACAAAGCTAAGAAGATCTAATTCTACATATAGAATTAGGAGACTTGAGCATGAACTTACAACAAACAGTTAAGCCTCTTGAACAAGGGCTCTAAAAATAATATTGCTAATAATAGAGACGTGAGCTTAAGACTACAACTTAAACTCATCATGCAAACACTCGCTTTTGTCCTCAAAAATAGCTTTCTGGACGCACAGGTAACCGACGTTGGTTCCTGCTGCTTGCCTGTGACCGCCATCAGCTAACCCACTGCCGACGCCAGCACCTCTGTAACTGCACTTGGCCGATGTCGATCACTCCTGACCGACGTCGGTGTTTGTGTAGACCTGAAACTGTCATAGTGTGCTCCTTGGTGAAGCTTTTAGCTCCACACCCTAACAATCTCCCACTTGGAGATAAACAGCTGCACCAGTACCTGTACAGCAACATCTTCTATCTCCTCCATCTTTAACTCAATCATGAAGACCAACAGAAGTTGAATGAAGATTCAACTTCTCTTTTGTAACTAGCTTGGTTAACATATCAGTAGGATTCCTATCCGTATGGATCTTCTCCAGCTTCAACTCACCATCTTCCAATACCTGTCGTATGAAGTGATACCTTAGCTGTATGTGCTTTGTTCTTGAATGAAAGGCTGAATTCTTAGCCAAATGGATTGCAATTTGACTGTCACTATACAATCTACAACTCTCATGCTCCCTACCAAGCTCATCCATGAACCGTGTCATCCATATCATCTCTTTGCTAGCCTCTGTGGCTGCGATATACTCTGCTTCTGTAGTTGACAAGGCAACAACCTTCTGCAACTTAGATATCCAGCCAACCGCCATTCCACCTATAGTGAAAACATAACCTGTAGTGCTCCTCCTGCCATCCAAATCACCTACCATATCTGAATCTACATAACCATGTAGAGAAGTATCTGAACCTCCATAGCATAGGTGCCTACTACTGGTTCCTCTCAGATATCTAAGGATCCACTGAACTGCTTTCTAATGTTCCTTACCTGGATTGGCCATATACTTACTTACCACTCCCACTGCTTGGGCAATATCTGGTCTAGTACACACCATTGCATACATCAAACTCCCTACTGCGGAAGAATATGGAACCTTACTCATGTACTCTACCTCATCATATGAATTAGGACATTGTTCTTTACTCAACTTAAAATGTTCAGCCAAAGGTGTGCTTACCGGTTTAACATCCTGCATATTGAACCGTTTCAACACCTTGTCCACATAATCTTCTTGAGACAATATCAACCTGTGATTTTTCCTATCTCTCTTAATGCTCATGCCAAGGATTTTCTTTGTTGCTCCCAAATCCTTCATATCAAATGTTTGAGCTAACTTCACTTTAAGCTCAGAGATATCTTGCATGTGTGATCCTGCAACTAGCATATCATCTACATACAACAATAGAATAATATATCTACCATTATCAAATCTCTTGAAATACATGCAATGGTCAGATTGACACCTACTGTAGCCATGCTCAGTCATAAACCTGTCAAATTTTAAATACCATTGCCTAGGAGCTTGTTTGAGGCCATACAAGCTTTTCTTCAATCTGCACACAAACTTCTCCTTACCCTTGACCTCAAATCCTTTTGGCTATTCCATATATATTTCCTCGTCCAAATCTCCATGAAGAAATGTTGTCTTAACATCTAGCTGCTCAAGATGCAAATCCTCAAAAGCAACCAAAGACAATACAACCCTTATAGAAGTCATTTTAACAATAGGAGAAAAAATCTCACCAAAGTCAATACCTGGCTTTTGTGCAAATCCTTTTACCACCAATCTGGCCTTATATCTCATCTGTCCATTCTCACCTTCTTTCAACCTGTAGGTCCATCTGTTCTTCAGTGTCCTCTTACCTGCTGGTAGTTCAACCAAATCCCATGTTTGGTTCTCTCTTAAGGACTCCATCTCCTCAACCATGCCACGCTCCCACTGACTCTTGGACTCCAGCTGTATTGCTTCTTCAAAACTCTCTGGTTCTCCACCATCAGTTAGCAATAGATAAAATAAAGAAGGAGAATATCTAATTGGAGGCTTACTTACCCTTTCTAACCTCCTGATGGGTGTTTGAGACTCGTTCACAACACGTTGTCCACCCAAATTCTCTGACAGTGACCAACCTCAGTCACCTCCAGACCTGTTACTGGCTGATGCTGGTTCTATCTGACTGACCTCAGTGTCTATCTTGTCGATGTCGGTCTCTGTACGGCCAACGCCGGTTTTTGTACTACCGACGCCGGTTCCTAACCTGCCGACATCGGTCTCTGTGTTTTCCTGCAAGTGATTATTTCTTTTTCTCGCGAGCTCATATTGGACCTTCACCTCGTCTAATTCACCATTGCTCTGCTCAGATTGATTCAGCTTCATTAGCTAATCACAATACATCACTCTTTCATTGAAAACAACATCACGGCTCTTAATTACCTTGTTAGTTTCTAGATTCCACAATCTGTAACCAAAATCATCTGAGCCATAGCCAATAAACGTGCACCTCATAGACTTAGCATCAAGCTTCTTTCTATTTTCTTTATCTATGTGCACAAAGGCTTCACAACCAAAAACTTTGGGATATGAGAGATCTACCTTTTTACCTGTCCATGCCTCTTCTGGAATACCACCATCCAGAGCTGTAGAGGGTCCTCTGTTAATCAGGTATACTGCAGTGTCAACAGCTTGTGCCCAAAACTGTAAGGGCAAATCGGCATGCAATCTCATACATCTTGCATGCTCCATTATTGTCCTGTTCATCCTTTTAGCAATTCCATCCTGCTGAGGTGTCCTTGGAACCATCCTTTGCCTACAGATTCCATGCATATAACAATAATCTCTGAACTTATAATTGCAGAACTCACTGCCATTGTCAGATCTCAGGCACTTCAATCTTTTACCTATTTCATTCTCAACCATAGCTTTCCAAATTTTAAAAGTCTCAAATACATCAAATTTTCTTCTAATATAATAGAT